>JASDQU010103933.1:81615-100774 GCA_032191745.1 Picea mariana
AATCAATGACATCATTAATACTTTCACATCAATGACAATAATTCCAACATGGATTATGATTGCATGGATGTTAGTAGGGTGTCCTAGTGGTCCAACATCTATAGTTAGGGGTTTCTTCTAAAGTTAACCTAACTCCTATATATTAGAAGTCTAAATATCATTTGTAATCATCAAGCAAGTTAATCATTTAATCTTATTGATCCCATCTTAAGAGTACTTATGTACCCTATACAATTATCTTGTATATTGGTTTATATTTTACTATGTGATTATTCCTTGATCTAGGTTTATTAATAATCAAATTTATTATTCCTAAGTTAACCATCATAACATGTTTTTGGAAATTTGATCATCATAGACTAATCTAGGAATATTTTGAGTAACGTTTATGATGAATTTGTCTTTGGCCACCATTGGTTTGGGTATGATATCACTAAAGTAATTTTGAACTCCCTACTCTATGCTAGTGTGGGTCTCCAATCTCTCCCCTTTGTTGATTTTTTAGAGAGAGAATTATGTTGTGGTTTCAGTTGTTTATGGTAGTATGATGGAAGAATAATGTATTCTTATCCCCTTCCTTGAGCCACCTAATTATTTATTTCTTACTCCATATAGGCTTCCCCTATTACTCTATGTTTTCTAGGTTATCTTTGACCTGAGCCTCTCAATAACATACATCATCCATCATTCTATTATTTAATATTTCTTGTTGAAGTGTTGTCATTCTATGTTTGAGGTCCATTTTCCTTGAAATATATTACCAAAAACCTTTCTATTATACATTTTAATCTTGGAATTTAGGTTTTAAACCTATTTTTGTTTCTCTAGCCCCTTCCCACCATTCTCTAATCTTGTTTTGGAAATTTAGGGGTGACAACTAGACTTTTTTGAAGTGAATTAGAGTGTGCTTAGGCATGCCTTGAATTTCTAATCAGAGGGATATTGGCCACTGATTTGACCTTTCTCTAGGTAGAACCTCAACTTCGAGTTTCTTTCATCTATCTACAAAGGATTCTAAAACTAGGCACTGATCTAAACGAATGGCTATCTACTACTAGCCTCCTCTTTCATTATTCCAAGTGTGAAATTAGTTAGTAGTTATTAAATCTACAAGTCAAATTGGTTCATAGGGACCCATATTTTTCATGGGATAATTTCTAAATACCCATTTTCCCACTCAACTAGAGGAAAATTTGATAATTTGAGATTAGGGAGTTAGATTTCCATGAACACCATTGGAAATTTATTGAGGAAGATTTTTATCGAATTTGATTCCTATAATTTTGGACGAACCACCAGCGGATTAGGTAAGTTTTTTATGTGGAATTTTGAATGGTTTCCCATCATTTTTGGGGGGTTGTGTGTGAAAATATATTAGGTTTTATTTTCACAATTTTTCTTTTGTATTTTTAGTTAGTCTTGCAATAGATTATATAGTAGACCTTTCATTATATGTATCTATATTACACCAAGAACAACACTCAAGGATATCACTCTCACATTCCTGGAAATCGAGTAGTACAACTAAAGTAACGGTTCATCCTCTTTAGTCAAGGACAAGATTTTTATCCCACATACCCAAAGGTATATCAAAATCCTCATAGGAATACCTCAAACCATACTTAGATCTCCTTTTGGTTGTAAGTATTAATAATACATCAATCACACAACTCGAAGAGATCACTCTTGGTTACTAGGGAATAAAATAGTACAAATAATGGAATGGTCGATCCTCCTTAGTCAACATTATAGTTCCTATCACTCCCTTGCCCATAAGACCCTGCAAACCCTATCCCATCATTTCTGGACATAACTTATCCAAATTTGACTCTTGAAATTTTTTTTAAAGGCTCATGATTGACACAATAAGAAAATGAAGATGTGGAATTTAAGGTGTCCAAGTTGGAAGAAAACAAAAAGTACGGAAACTACAATGGAATATAATGTTTACATCCTAAATATGGTAAGTAAAATAAAAGTCCAAAATTTTAAATACATATCAAGTCAAAAACAAATGATTTAAAAGAGATGCAAGCAAGAAATATATTGAATACATGGAGGAGGACCATGAAAGAGTTAACATGTCTCCTTATCTTAAATTATCCTTCTCAAGAAGAGCATAACAAGAGGATCAAGTCCTAGTCACATATGAAGAACATTTTAACACATATGGAGAACAAGAGGGTTGAGTCTCATCCACCTAGTCATTCAGCATTCCAAGATCCACACCATAATGGTTTCAATTAGGGTCCAAGGAACTACTTAATTCTTAATATCGATAAGGGGAAGTTTGATGGTAATGATCCTAGAACACGGATATCCCATATGGAGTAATTATTTGATCTACACTGAGTGCCAACTCTACAAAAGGTAACTATCACATCCTTATATTAAGAACTTGATCAATTTGTGTGGTATCATTCGCTTTGTGACTACAAAAAGGACTCTATTATCTGTTGGTTCATTTTTACAAATGAGTTGAATCATAATGCATTGTGGAGATAGTGTAAGCAACTCCTTCTTTAACCAACTGAAAAATCTCTAGAAAACATGTCTATTTATAGGCACATTTAAAAATTTCAAAAGTTGAGTAAGAGTAAATATCATTCCAAATGAAAATTTGTTGGATAGTTTTATGGGTAGTTTAAAGGAGAGAATTCAATGTGAGGTGCATATTTTTTAGACTAAATCCTTATATAATAAATTTTGTGTGGAAAAAAGAGTTGAAATTTAAAATATGGACATTATAAGGGTCCCCACTAACACCTACATAGAGTGCAATGTTCCCACTCCTAACCTCACTCAACCTACAAGGTTTACACCTTTGTAATTGGAAGAAATGTTAGGCAACAAACACCTAAATAGCTTGAAAGTAGAAAGAGAAGTAACACCATGCCTTGAGAGTTATATAGAAGAATGAATGATAAGCCTATTCGAGGGGGACATGTCCTTTTACAATATAACAAATATATAATATGAAATTCTTTTTAAAACTAGGTCTCTAAATTGGTATATATAGGATAAAAGGGTACAATTACAATTAAAGGGTATAGCCGACCAATAAGGACAACACTAATATAAAAATGGAAAGGTAATAACTCAATATCTCGGGCTTAACATGATCCTTCCCTTCAAACACGTGTTTCCCTCAAAATTTGATTAGTTGTGTATGTTTTTGTATGAAGAACTCATCTTCCCATGTTTCCTCTGTAAATGTGTTGAACCTGCACATAATAGATCTAGCTAAACAATAATAAACACATTTGCAGTGCGAATTGGAGAAAGAAGAAGAAGGAGAGAAAGAATGGAAGAATTCTCATTAACCGTTGTGAATAATAAATAATTTACACATGATATACTCTGTATATCTCAATGAGTTCGACTTGAGGTGAACTAATGCACCATAATGGTGGTCTAGAGTGATATGGACACGCACCAACAGTTACGAGAGTGAAGTGCCACGTATTCTAGTCTCTTAGGTAGTTATGAGAGTGAGCTGCCACCTAGTTGAGTTAAATACTCAACTAGTCTTCAATTAACTGACTGAACAGAGAGTAGTGAGGAGTTAAATCAGGGAATCAAGGCTAATGCGCCACTCTAGTGATGATACCAAGGCAAGGTCGAATTATCATGGTGATGATCCCAATGAAACATCTAAACTCAACTCAACTAGTCAAACTGAAGTGTCAACTAAAAGAGAATATTCTCCAGGTGGAATATTCTCCCCTAAAATATAGGAGATAGGATAATGACTAATTATGACCAATAAACAAGGAATAACCTTAGGAAAAAGAAATCCTAGGTGTGTGTGAAGTAATTCCAACACCCCTCCTGAACATCACTATGGTGAAAATAAAGAATGGGTCCCGGCAATGAGGCCATGTTAGGTACCCAAATACAAAAGATACACTGAAAACAAAGTGAGGAAAGAGGGAAAACCTCATGGGAAAAAACCCCCCTCAAGGTACAATGTATGTAAGAAGAAGAACAACAGTTTATAGGAAACTGTGTCTGTCACTCCAAGATGACCTCATAGAGAATGGAATTTCTGCTCAGTGAAGGTCTTGGTGAAAATGTATGTCGTCTGTTCTGCTGAAGGAAAAAACTGTAAGTCGATGATCCCCTCGTGTACCAAGTCCCGAATGTAGTGCATGTGGATCTCGATGTGCTTCGTCTGCTTCCTATGAACTGGATATCTGCAAAACTTCAGAGTGCTCTGGTTGTCACACCATATGACTATCGATCGATGAAACTGAATGCCCAACTCAGTGAGAAAATTTTGTAGCCACATAGCCTGAATGGTTATGTTAACTACCCCTCCGTACTCTGCCTTGGATGAAGATAGATAAATGGCAGCTTGCTTCTTTCTCAATCAATAGATAGTCCCAGAACCAAGACTTAGTGAGTAACCAAATGTGGACTTGCGATCAATGTTATTGTCAACCCAGTCAGAATCAGTAAACCCAATGAGATCTAATGTAGAGTTTGTTTCATAATGAATCCCAAAGGTGATGGTGCCCTATACGTATCGAAGGATATGCTTTGCATCTTTCCAATGTATCTCATGTGGCTTCTACATGAACCTGGAAATTGCGCCAACTACATAGGAGAGGTTTGGTCTGAATGTGTGAGATACAACAAGCTCCCCACTAGCTGTCTATACAGTGTGTTGTCAACCAGTGGAGTCTCCCTGCCATCCTCAAGTTTGACTCCTGAGAGGAAAGGAGTCGAAGTAGACTTGCAATCTTTCATGTGAAATCTCTCAAGGAGATCTCATGCATACTTGGCTTGAGAAAGTTTGATGCCTGATGCATCTTGACTAATATCAAGTCCAAGAAAGAAGTGTAGCAGACCCATGTCCGTCATCAAAAAAATGTCATGTAGAATCCTCTTGATTGCAGCGATCGTTGAAGTCGAGCACCCGGTGATCAACAAATCATTGACATACAGAACTAAAAGTAGAAGTGAATCAGCTGTCCTGAGCATGTTGACATTCAGGTCTGACTTAACACGTACAAAGTTATATGATAGTAGGTAGGAATCCATCTTGGCATACCATTCCCTCGGAGCCTTCTTGAGGCCATAAAGTGACTTCTTCAGTCGATATACCAAAGATGAGTCCTGCATAAATCCCTAGGGTTTCTCCATGTAGATCTCCTCATAGAGATCACCTTGAAGAAATGCATTATTCACGTCCATCTAATGGACTTCCCATCCCTTGGCTGCTGCAATGGCAAGTGCCAATTGTATGGAATCCATCTTCGCTACTGGAGAAAAGATCTCATCATAGTCAATACCATGAACTTGTTGAAAGCCTTTAGCGACAAGCCTGACTTTGTATTTGTTGATCTGTCCATCCGCTGCACTCTTGGTCCTGTAGACCCATCTGCATATGAAAATTTTCCTCCCAGAAAGAAGGGGAACCAGATCCCAAGTCTGGTTCTCGAGGAGGGAGTTGTAATCCTCCTACATGACAGATTACCAAAAGGGATTTCCAACAGCCTCGCCATAAGACTGTGGATCTAAGGACTGAACCAAGAAAATATGCCTCGAAGGAAATGGTTCAGTGGAAGTGAGTGCAACAAGAGGCTCCTCGAAATCAGATTGAGTCATCCTAGTATTAGTTGGATCACCGATGAGATACCCAACATCTTGAAGAGTAGTTTGTGCCCACTTGGACCTCTGCTCTGGCTCTGCAATTGCATCTGGATGCTCTGACTCTGCATCTAACTATACTATCTATGAATTTGAATATGAATCATCTGAGTCCTATGAATTATAAATCTCATCTGAATAAGAGTTGGCATGTGCATGCTCATCATATCAAACAGGTGGAAGAGTGAAGGTGTCTGCATGCGGTTGATGAGGTACATGCGAGACACTTTCCTCGAATTGGACACTACGATCAATGATGATTTGTTCAGAGAAAAGATCAATAAGCCGATATCCCTTCACACCGTCAAGGTATCCAACAAAAATGCACTCAGTTATTTGTGGATCAAGTGCCTTCCTCTTTTCAGAGGGAATCTGGGCCCATGCATGAGAACCAAAAATGAGAAAGTGGGTCACTTCCGGTTTGAGGCCACTCCAAGCCTCATAGGGGGTCTTATCCTTGACAGATCTATGGGGAGATCCATTTTGGATGTATGTTGCACAGTTAATTGCTTTGGCCCATAGTATCTGTGGTAGTGAATTTTCATGCAACATGCAAGATGCCATCTCCTTTAGAGATCTATTTTTCCGCTCAGCAACTCTATTTTGCCGTGGAGTGTAGGGAACTGTATGTTGCAACTAAATCCCTGCCTCATGGCAAAGATTATGGATCTCATGATTTACATACTCTCCCCCGTTATCAGTTCGAAGGACTTTGATCTTCTTTCTGGACTGTGTCTCAACCAAATCTTTGAAATATTTGAGGTGTTGAAAGACTTCTTATTTTTTCCTGAGAAAGTAGATCCAAGTAAAATGTTAGAAATCGTCAACAAAAATGAGAACAAACCTCGCTTTACTGATTGATGGATGTGGAAAAGGACCCATGAGGTCACTTTGGATCATATCCAAAGGGGCGAAATCTCACTGAGACTTTTGTTTGTCAAATTTCTCTTGAGGTTGTTTCCCAAGAACACATCCCTCACACACTCCCTTGGAGATATGGATGTCTGTTAGACCATCAACTAATTTGTGCTTGCTAAGCTGTTGCATGTATCTGAAATTCAAATGTCCAAACCTTTCATGCCATATCCTACTACTTTCATGAGCATGAGTAAGCAGTAAAGCATTATCAGGTTCAATGAATTCAAAAAATGTATACAATCTAGACTGATGATTTACCTCACCAGTTGCAACCATGGAGTTGGTTTGCATGTCGTATATGTCCATGGAATTTGGTGTGAATACGACTCTCTTTCCGGTGCTAGAATTCATCATTTGATACACGGAGAGAAGGTTGACAGAAATCTTGGGAACATGCAACACATTCTCAAAACTTCCGTTGGTGAATTCAATCCTTCCTTTGCCAGTGACTTCAATAGAATATTTTTCCTCCATCAGAATAGGAGGACCTTTTCATGCATCCAAAGAAGAATATACCGGTTCTAAGGCAGCCATGTGATGTGATGCTCTTGAATCTATGATCCAAGCATTGGGAGAGGATTTGATGGCAATCAAGGCATGGCTATAATTTCCTTTCTTGGAATTCAGATCTTCTAGGCTTCATTTGGAGTCTTATAGGAAGATATGTTGAAAAGGAGACCGGAAGAAATAAGACTGCAAATTGTTCTGAGTGCCTCATCCATGTGATTTAAGTACTTGGATTTTTCTGTGGCTGATTTCAGCTCTGTATCTATATTCATGGTTAACCTATACAACCCTATGGATCATAGATGTATGGATATTTTCTCCTTCCATGCAAAATAGTTGTAAGGTGTAAGAATGAATTCTTTTTGGAATTCCATCTTTCCGCTGTCTTCAATCTTTTGTACCTGCAATTTTTTTGGTGTAGATTTTGTTTAGCAGTTTGTCGGCTCTGATACTATGTAAATGTGTTGAAACTGCACAGAATAGATCTAGCTAAACAATAATACACACATTTTCAGAGAGAATTGGAGAAAGAAGAAGAAGGAGAGAAAGAATGGAAGAATTCTCATTAACCGTTGTGAATAATAAATAATTTACACATGATATACTTTGTATATCTCAATGAGTTCGACTTGAGGTGATCCAATGTGCCATAGTGGTGGTATAGAGTGATCTGGACACACACCAACAGTTACGGGAGTGAACTGCCACCTATTCTAGTCTCTCAGGTAGTTACGAGAGTGAACTACCACCTAGTTGAGTTAACTAGTCAACTAGTCTTCAGTTAACTGACTGAACAGAGAGTAGTGAGGAGTTAACTCAGAGAATCAATGCTAATGTTCCACTCTGGTGATGATACCAAGGAAAGGTTTAATTAGCGTGTTTATGATCCCAATGTTTCATGGTGATGATCCCAATGCAACATCTAAACTCAACTCAACTAGTCAAACCGAAGTGTCAACTGAAAGATAATATTATCCAGGTGGAATATTCTCCCCTAAAATATAGGAGACTAGATAATGACTAATTATGACTAATAAACAAGGAATAACCTTAGGACAAATAAATCCTAGGTGTGTGTGAAATAACTCCAACAACCTCTTCTATTGGTAGGTTGTTTCTCTTGATGAGGTACTTAGTAATTTATTGATTTTTTAGTTGCTTGATCCTTGTTTCAAGGATTGTTTCTAGTTCTAGTGTGATTTTCCCTTCTTCATTAATATCTGGTAAAATGGTCTGAATTGGAATCTTGTCACTAATTACCTTCATTAGGAAAGAAACATGGAACACTAGATGTACATGTGAATATGGAGGAAACTCCAATTTGTAATCCATTCTTCCAATCCTTTGCAACACCTTATAAGGACCATATTACTTGGGTGCTAATTTTTTGTTCTTATTTTTTTGCATGAGAGAAATATGTTTGTATGGTTGTAGCCTCAGAAATACCCAATCCTCCACTTCAAATTACCTTTCAATAATATGTTTATCTACTTGTAGTTCCATCCTGTTTTGTTCTATAGTTGGGTTGTCCTTCAAAATTTGGAGAACCTCTTGTTGGTGCTCTATGTGGTCCTCCACTAATTGAACTTTCACTTTCCCTCTCAAGGGTAATATGATGAATGGATGATGATAGCCATAAATTTTCTTAAGTTGGAACATTTTTAATGAAGTATGAAAGGACATATTGTACCACCATTATACCAAGGGAAACCAATTGACCCATTGTGTCTATTTATCAAATTCAAAGAAATGAGCATACCCTTATAGACATTTATTTGCAATCTCATATTTCCCATTAGATTGAGGATGGTAAGAGGAGATTTGATACAATTGAGTACCCAAACAAGAAAATAATTCAATTAAAAAATTACCAATGAAAATTGGATCTCTATCACTTACAATAATCTTTTGGATTCCAAGTAGTTCCTGAATGGTTTCCATGAATACTATAGCTATTGTACTTGCTTTAAAAGGATAAAAGAGAGAGATAAAATGGGAATACTTTGTGATTTGATCCACCAATACCACTATGGAATGATTTCCTTCATAATTGGGTAGACTTGTAATAAAATCCATTGACTCCTCTTCCCGATGTTGACTTGATATGGATAATGGTTGTAGGATACTTGGGGTCTTGATTGTCTCTCCCTTATTTTGTTGGCAAACTACAAATTCAACCAAATTTTTTTTAACATAAGTTTTAAGACCTTTCTAGAACAAATCCTTCTTGATATTGTGGTAAGATTTCAACAATATTGAATGTCCTCCTATAGGAGAAGAGTGAAATTACAAAAGGACCTTCTGTTTGGGTTGGGAATTATTACATAAATACAGGTGATTGTGATACCACAATGAATAATTATTCCACAAAAAATTATCTAATGCACTTGGGTCCTCTTGTAGTTGTTGAATGATTTTTCGTACCTTTTGATCTTGCTTCCATTCCATCCTTTCTTCTTCCACCCAATCATATTCTAGAATGGAAATAACACATAATAATCCCTCTATGTCTTAATTTTCCTTGAAAGCTCATTTGCTGCCACATTTTGTTTTCCGTTTTTTGTAAATAATTTCAAAGTCATAACCTAGCATCTTCGTAACCCATTTTTTTTTCTCTTATGAATATAATCATTATTCCAAAAAGTACTTCAAACTATAATGATATATGTTTACCCTGAAGTGTCTTCCTATTAGGTAAGGGCACATTTTCTTAATTGCATGTAACATGACTGACATTTCCTTTTCATAAATGGGTTTGAGTAAGTTGTTTCCTTTAAGTTAGTTTCTTTCAAAGGAAAGGGGCCTTCCTTCTTGCATTAAAATTGCACCAATACCATGCCTTGAGTGATGACTCACCACAATAAAGGTTTTTGTGAAGTTAGGTGTGCCTGGGACCAGATTTCTATGCATACCCTCTTAAAGTTTTCCAAAAGATTTGGTTTCTTCTTGATCCAAGAAAATGTATCAGTTTTTAATAACGCTATTAAAGGTATTTCTATTTGACCATAATTCTTGACAAACCTGTGAAAATATCCCATCAATCCTAAGAATCCTCTAAGATTCTTCAAGATTTTGGGATTTGGCTATTCCATCATGGCTTTAATTTTGGTAGGGTCCACTTTGAAACCTTCATGAGATACAATATGACCCAAATATTCCACTTGTTGAACCCCAAAAGCACATTTGGGAGGATTTTCATATGTTTGTTTCTCTTCAAAAGGTTTTTGTGAAGTCTGGTGCACCTAGGACCAGAGTTGTTGTTAAGCCCTAAATAGTGCCTCATTACCCCTTAATTGGGACATATTATATTAGTAATGTTATTTTATTTATGTCAGCTTTAGTCCATTATATGTAATTATACCTCCTAGTCTCCTATATATACCAAGGAGACATTTTCATTTTGAATCATCTTGTAATGGTACATTTATGTGGGCATAAGGAGGTTGCCCCCTCGAAGAGGCTTATTATCTAAATTTATCTCTTTTTCAAGGCGTTGACTACTTATTCCAAGGTTTTTCTATGATATATTGATATTTGGTTCTTAACATATGGTATCAAAGCTCAAGGTCTTGGGGTTTCGTTGCTACATCTAATACACCTTGGAATTTTAGCTATAAATTTTTTTCTACAACATTTCAAAAGGAACGTCTTGGTGTATATTTAGTAGACAGATAAAGGTACATTGGGTTAAAATTTTAGCTCTTGAGGCCTAACACTTTCGGAGATACAACCTGTGCAAGATAGGGTTCTGGAATCATCTTGAACTGATTCATTGCGTAATTTTCGCTATAAAATGTTTTATGTAATGTCTCAGACCCTAAAATATAGAGGTTATTCATAGAAATTAGTAAGGTATATATGGTAAAAATTTCAACTTCTGGGTCATCTTACATTTGTAGATACACCTTGTGGAAGATAGGGTACCTGACTAGTCCTATTGACTAGTCTCAAGAAGGTGTTCCAGGTAAAACAATCATAACTTCTTCCTAGAGTATCCAAATTGAGTGAGACTAGTTTCATTGGATAGTGGATAGTATGTAGTATTTCTAGTACGAGTTTTAGCATTTTATATCAATTTTTTTGTGTGGGGCACGCTATACAAGTGATATACCGTAAATTCCACTTAGCACATCCAATTTTGATCAAACCTGTGGCATTGTAGAGAAGAAATATCAGAGAACTACAAAAATAAATTTTCATACCCAGAAGGTCCAAAACCTTGAAGATACAATAGAATAAATATTGTTTAGCACAACCACCTCAAAATCAAGGTTCAAAAGTGATACTTGGCCAACATGCCACCCAAAAAGGGAACTTCTACACAAAATAAGCCTCCAGAAAATCCTACTTGGACTTTTGATGAAGGTGAAGAAATGACTAGGGACATAAATTATTTACAAAATAAGATAGTAATGTTAATGTTTAAGCCATTATTATAGTTCTTTTCATTTCAATAGATAACAATAGCGTAAGATAGAATCACTGAGAAATACACAATCACAAGAGACACATCATTTATCCTGGGAAACCCTTATGGGGAAGAAAACCCAGCAAAAATTCCTTAATATAGATAGCCAATACAATGCCAAGAGATAATTCAAACAAGTACAGAAAGTCCTCTCCCAAAGATGCACCTCTCTCTCTCTCTCTCTCTCTTCTCCAACTGCAGCTCCGAAACTTGTCTCTCAATGAACAAGTGAGTGTGTGTCTAAGTGAGGTGCCAAACTCCTTATTTATACAAGACTGACACATTTGGGAGTGTCCTTTCATTGGCAGGGCCGACTTCTTCTCCTGGGTGGTTATAACCACCTTTATTATATTCCAGAGCCTCTTTGATATTTTCTGGGTCCGACTTCTTCTTTTCCCTATTACAATTATATTATGACCAATCCACAAAAGGGGATTTGGTCCTTTTACAATAGCCAACATGATTAATCCACAATGGGGATTGATCCAATGAATAATATATCAAATAATAATAAGAATACACTTTGCAGTTACATTATTTCAACACTCCCCCTTAACAAGAAGGGTATTCTTCAACAACATTAGACGAGAAAGAGGAATTTATCATCAACAACATCAAGAGGACAACATCATCAATATCATCTTGGAATAGTGATTGGAGTATCTATAAATCATCATAAGTTTTCTTCATCGGCAATGTCATCATTCTCAAAGGAATGCAATCATCTGCATCAATACATATTAGTGTAAAACTAATACATCATCATCATCACAACATGAGGCTGGCTCATCATAATACAGGATTAGGTTTACGTCAAAGTTGTTAAAATGGAAGCTTAGTACTCGTCCTTCTTTACGTCACAAAAATCAAGCTGGAAGAAATATACTAGACTGGATTTACATCACAACTTCTCAAGATGGAAGCACAATACTAGTCTCATCTCAATGTCTTGCTTTACATCACAACACTGAAGATGGAAGCAAGATACTAGATTGGATTTACGTCACAACTATCAAGATGGAAGCACAGTACTAGTCTCATCTCATCATCTTGCTTTACATCACAACACTCAAGCTGGAAGCAAGATACTAGACAGGCTTTATGTCACAGCTTCTCAAGTTGGAAGCATAGTACTAGTATCATATCATCATCTTGCTTTACTTCACAACACTCAATATGGAAGCAAGAAATTAGACTGGCTTTACGTCGCAACTATCAAGCTGGAATCACGGTACTAGTCTCATCTCATAGTCTTGCTTTATGTCACAACATTCAAGCCAGAAGCAAGATACTAGACTAACTTTACGTTGCAACTATCAAGCTGGAAGCACAGTACTAGTCTCATCACAACTTCTTGCTTTACGTCACAACCATTAGGTTGGAAGCAAGATACTAGAATGAATTTACGTCGCAATTGTCAAGCTAGAATCACAATACTAGTCTCATCACATCTTCTTGCTTTATGTCACAACAATGAGCCTGGAAGCAAGAGATGTCTCATCACAAAAACTACTCCCCCTTTCGAGGAAGGTCCTTTTGGACTATTCCAAGCTTATCTTGAAAGTTCTCAAACTTTACACAAGATAGAGGCTTGGTCAACACATCAACAACCTATTCATCTGTGCTAACGTACTGGAGCTTTAAGGCTCCTCTCTGCACCATGTCATAGATGTAATGATAACGAATATCTATGTGCTTCGACCTGTCATGGAATACAAGATTCTTTGTCATCTTTATGCAGTTCTGGTTGTCACATAGGATCGTGGTTTCTTCCATATCTAGGTCAAATAGGTCGGTCAACAACTTTCGAAGCCATATAGCTTCGCAGCTGGCAGAACATGTAACAATGTATTCTGCTTCCACTGTGCTAAGAGAAATGTTGGATTGCTTCCTACTCTGCCATGACATCATGGTTGATCCCAAACTGAAACAACATCCTGAAGTGCTTTGCCTGTCAGAAACACTTCCTACCCAATCTGAATCAGTGTACCCACTCAATGTGAAATCATGATCTCCATCATAATTGAGACCACAATCTAATGTACCCTTAAGGTACCTCATCACATGTTTTGTATCCACAAGGTGAACATGTATAGGTTCTACCAGAAAATGACTCAAGGTGATCATGACAAAACAAATATTTAGTCTGGTGTTCATCAGGTACATCAGCGATCTAATAATCTGTCTATACAGTGTGGCATCAATCAATTCTGATGAAGTGTCGACCAACAACTTCAGCTTCATTTCCATGGGTGTATTCATGGTATTTCACTCTAACATGTCGAATCTCTTCAAGATTTTGACTGCATACTTCCCTTGGTTAAGGAAGATCCTCTCTGGACTCTTCCATACCTCAAGACCTAAGAAATAGTGCATTAGGCCAAGGTCTTTTATCTCAAATTCTGAAGCGATTCTCTTCTTACATTCAATGATGAGTTTTTATTCTCTAGTTAAGAATAAGTCATCCACATATAGTAATAGTATTATTGGCTCATCCTTCATAACCTTGAAGTAGAGGTTAGAATCTACTTTACTCTCGGTGAAGCCCAAGATCGTCAGAAAGCTGTCTATATGTCCATACCAAGCTCTAGGAGCTTGCTTCAATCCGTACAAGTCTTTCTTCAACTGGCAGACATGAGACTTCATGTATTCAACTTCAAATCCTTGAGGTTTCTCTATATACACTTCCTCTTCGATAACACCATTTAGGAAATTTGTCTTTACGTCCATCTGGTGTAACTTCCACTTCATCTTAGTTGTAAGGGATATGATGGTTTTGATCAAAGTGTATCTGGCTACAAGAGAGAATGTCTCTTCATAGTCTATGAATTCTTTTTGAGAAAAGCCATGGGATAAAAATCTTGTTGTATACTTCTTAATACTTTCATCAACAACATGTTTTATTTTGAAGAGCCATCTGGATGATACCACATCCTTGCTATTCTATCTGGGAACTATTTCCCATACATCATTCTTTATTATGGATTGGTATTCTTCTTCCATGGCATCTTCCCATTCTTTCTTTTGAATGGATTCTTCAAAGCAGGTAGGATCCTTTTCTAGGAGATCACACATCAAATCCATATAACTGGAGAATGGCTTAGGTCTCTTCCCATGTCTCGTGGTTCCTTCGGGAACACCATATTTCTCTCCATCTTGAATAATCTCTCTAGACCAAGATGGATTTATTTTATGGGAGATTTCCATCTGAGGAGGTTCTTGAAACTCTACTATGTCATGATCTTCTAGAATTTCCTCATCAAGGGAAGTTACGACTTCCCTCACTGGTTCAGCTTCTCTAGGAACCTCCCTCACTGATTCTGTAACTCTAGGGATTACGAGTTCCTCTTCATATACCTCTTCAAGTTGGCATTTTCTCGATTTCTTGAGCACTGCATATTTATCAAAGGTCACATCCCTATTGATCTCAATGTGGCGGTGAATTGGTATATAGATCCTGAAGGCCTTGGAGACCTCACAGTATCCCACAAATATTCCCTTCTTTCCTGAGGGTTCTAGCTTGTTTCTTTTCTCTTTCGGTATATGTATAAATACTAGGCAGCCAAATATTTTGAGATGGCTTACCTATGGCTTCTTTCCAGTGAACATCTCTTTCGGGGTATTGAACTCAAGTACACTATGGGATAATCAATTTTTCACATATATGGTTGGCATTGCTGCTTCTTCCCATAAGCACATAGGAAGATCTTGATCATGGATCATGGTCTTCATGGCTTCCATTATTGTTCTATTCTTTCTTTCAGCCACACCGTTTTGTTGAGGAGTATAGCGAGTAGTGAGTTCCCTCTTGATCCCAACATCTTTGTAGAAGTTCATGAACTCTTTTGAGGTGTACTCTCCTCCATAATCAGACCTGAGTATCTTGATCTTTCTTTCAGAAAGATTCTCTATCAAGTCTTTGAATTCCTTGAATTTGCTGAACACTTCATCTTTAGATTTCAAGAGATACAACCAGGTATTATGAGAATAATCATCAATAAATGATACATAATATACATACCCACTAATGGAGGATGATGGCATTGGGCCACACACATATGAATGAATGAGTTCTAGGACTCCTTCTTCTTTGTTGTCTCTCTTCGGAAAATGGTTCTTGACGTTCTTCCCTTGTGCACATCCATTGCATACGCCTTCATGGTCAACCTTGAGTTCTGGTAAATCTGTGACCTCTTTGCATATGTATGGTAACACCTTGTAGTTAATGTGATTTAATCTTCTATGCCAATGTTCACATGGATTCTCAATGGCATGGGTCATGGCAGCTTCTGAGTGACCCTTTAGCTTATACAAGCTATTCTCTTCTTTTCCAATGATGATTAATTCATTTATTGTTTCTCCTTTAGTACGTTGCCTTCTGCAACCTTCACTATTGCTTCCCTATGACCTGGAACAAGGTCAACAAAACAACAAGCAAGAGTAATATCCTTTTGATAATATAAATAAATAACATGAACAATCATCACAGTAGCTCCTTTAGAACTATCATTTGTAACTTGTTTGAAGAAAAGATTAAAGGTAAGGAATACAATACAAAAATGAGGTCAACACTCTCATAGTGTTGTGATCAAACATTCTTCCATGGAAACCTAGAACTAACACACGAGGCCTAGAGGAGGTGTTAGTTGTATCGGGCAAACCATTTACCTCTGTATTCTCACATGCTATCAAGTATAATACTTTACAAATACTGTTATCTCAACTATAGTCATCAACTTGTCATGTGTACCTTTGAATCTTATCAACTTGATTAATCAAACCTGGAGTCTTTTCCTCAAGAATGAGTCCTTTCTTTTCTTCCAAGTCTCCTTTACTCAAGTGACGAGCGATTTCTTCAACCTATCTTTTGTACTAAGACAATACTCTATCTTGTCATAAGGTTGGGTTAGAGGATAAGTTCTATGATCTCAACTTTTAATCCATCTAATACCTTGACTCAGAAGAGGTTAGAATGATGCAACATTGATCAATATAACATATGGATGCATCAGAATAATCACACCTGGGTTGCATCATTCCTATGAATGTGTTGGATCTTGAGATCCCTTTGGATCTATGGCGAGAGATCCCTTCTCTTGAAAATACTCTTTAAAGTCTAACCATTTAAACATATGTAAGTACATACCTCTAATAGCATTTGCAGGTAGTGGCACCATTTGGAAGCAACAGTAATCATTACCAACTCTTAAAAACTTCAAGGGTGATTTGCAACTGGTACTATGACTGCAACTGCAATTGATACTGAGACTGCAATAGTAACTGCAACTTAGGTTTTTATGAGGAAACCCTAATTTTTCAAACTTCAAATTTTGAAATTCTGATCCAGGGATAGATGCGCTAAGCTAAGGAGAGTAAGCTGGTGCAGTTAGATTTATGAAAATCCAACTTTTACCCCCTCAAATTTGATCTGTGGATTTCTGGACTAGTGCTTCTAGTTTTCTGGTATTTATGGTACTCTGATA
Source organism: Picea mariana (assembly GCA_032191745.1). Classification (NCBI taxonomy): domain Eukaryota; kingdom Viridiplantae; phylum Streptophyta; class Pinopsida; order Pinales; family Pinaceae; genus Picea; species Picea mariana. Next base: position 98,647 of record JASDQU010103933.1, read on the forward strand.
CTTATGGTACTCTGGTTTTCTGGTACTTTTTGAAAACTAGGGTTTCACTTTCTAGAAGATCTAGCCACTAAAAAGTTGTGCTGAAGGCGCCAAAATGATCCTTGAGGGAGGGCACACTTTTATAGATGGTTTTAAGGATGAAGTACCTCACCAACAAAAATCCCTAATTTGCATGTACGACAATAGTGACATTTTTCACTTTTCTCTTATGAAAGATGCTCTCTTCAACTTCGATCTGATACCATGTTAATGTTTAAGCCATTATTATAGTTCTTTGCATTTCAATAGATAACAATAGAATAATATAGAATCACTTAGAAATACACAATCACAAGAGACACATCATTTATCCCGGGAAACCCTCATGGGGCAGAAAACCCAACAAAATTTCCTTAATATAGATAGCCAATACAATGCCAAGAGATAACTCAAACAAGTACATAAAGTCCTCTCCCAAAGATGTGCCTCCCTCTCTCTCTCTTCTCCAACTATAGCTCTGAAACTTGTCTCTCAATGAACAAGTGAGTGTGTGTCTAAGTGAGGCACTAGCCTCCTTATTTATACAAGACTAGCACGTGTGGGAGTGTCCTTTCACTTGCAAGGCCGAATTCTTCTCTTCAGTGGTTATAACCACCTTTATTATATTCCAGAGCGTCTTTGATATATTCTGGGGCCAACTTCTTCTTTTACCTATTACAATTATATTATGACCAATCTGCAAAACGATATTTGGTCCTTTTACAATAGCCGCCATGATCAATCCACAATGGGGATTGATCCAATGAATAATATATCAAATAATAATAAGAATACACTTTGCAGTTACATTATTTCAGCAAGTAACAAAAGATGAACTACAAGAGATGGAAGCTAAGTTAGAGGAAAATATGGATGGTTTAAAAGAGGAGATCATGGAAGGATTGAAAAAATTTGTAATAGAGAGGACACCTGAAAGTGAAAATGTATCCCATGAAATTCTTGATGAGGACACAAGGAAGGTTAATCAAGAATGGAGAAACTCTAACTTTGGGTTGAATACCAACCATGTTCCTAAGATCGATATGAGGAAGTTTGATGTCAAGGATCCTATCACATGGATACTTCAGATGGATCAATTCTTTGATCTACATAATGTTCCACATACACAAAAGGTACGAATTTCTTCTTTATATTTAGAACCCAATCAATTTTTATGGTATAGATGGATTTTTTCTCGTAAATCACTTGTCACTTGGACAATTTTCATGGAATAAATGATAGCACTATGAGGATACAAGGAGCAATACCTTCTTTAGCCAATTGATAAATCTCAAGCAAAAGGGTTCAGTTACAGAGCACATTGAGAAATTCCAAAGATTGAATATAAAGGTAACAAATATTCTAGATGAGCACTTGATTGATGTATTCATATGAACTTTAAGAGATAACATTCAACATGAGGTTCACCTTTAGGAACCCAAATCATTGGAGAATAAATTTAGGGTGGCAAGAAATGTTGAAAGTAAAAATATGGTTATGGCTACTAGAAGGACCAATCCTAACATCTATAGAGAGAATAATGCTCCTTCTTCTAAAACACCTCAACCTACAAGGTTGACACCTCAACAATTGGAGGAAAGAAAAGAAAAAGGTTTATGCTTTAATTGTGACAACAAGTACAGTAAGAAACATAGGTGTGGTGAGAAGAAATTATTCTACGTATATTGTGAACATGAAGAAGATCAAGAACATGAACAAGAACCATCTCAAGATGAAAACGTAGAATCAATTTTGTCTGAAGAGTTGACTCCCACGATATCGTGTAATGCATTGGCTGGAATTATCACTCTTCAAACCCTCAAGATCGAAGGATATATCAAAAATAAAAAGGTAATAGTCCTAATTGATTCTGGCAGTACTCATAATTTCATTCACTATAAATTATCCAAAGATCTCAATTTCTTTGTATATCCAACACCAGATTTTCAAGTAATGATTGCAGATGGAGGAACTATCAATTGCTCAGGAAAATGCAATAAGATTAATCTTACTTTGGGGGAATATGTAATGAATATTCCAATGATTGCTATACCCATGGGTGGTGCTAATGTTGTACTAGGAATCCAATGGTTACAATCATTAGGAACAA
>JASDQU010103933.1:103416-122161 GCA_032191745.1 Picea mariana
ATGTCCCTCAAGCAAGCCAAGAAGGATAATAAATTATCACCAAAGTACTATGGCCCTTATAAGGTGTTGCAAAAGATTGGTACTATGGCATACAAATTGGAGTTGCCTGCATCTTCACGAGTACACCCAGTTTTCCATGTTTCATTCTTAAAGAAGGTTATAGGTGACAAGATCCCAGTTCAAACTATATTTCCAAAACTTGACGAGGAAGGAAAAATCATATTGGAGCCTAAAGCCATCACTGACACAAGAATTTGCCAGCTGAGGAATAGATCCATTTCAGAGTATCTCATTAAATGGAGGAAACTACCGGCTGAAGATTCCACTTGGGAAGATGAGTCTTTTATAAAAAAGCATCCAGAGTTACTCAAGTGTTGTAGACAACACTTGTCTCAAGGGGAGGGGCATGTTAAGCCCTAAATATTGGATCATTACCCCTTAATTGGGGCATATTATATTAGTAATGTTATTTTATTTGTGTCGGCTTTAATCCATTAGTTGTAATTATACCTCATAGTCTCCTATATATACCAAAGAGACATTTTCATTTTGAATCATCTTGTAATGGTACATTTATGTGGGCATAAGGAGGTTTCCCCCTCGAAGAGGCTTATTATCTGAATTTCTCTCTTTTTCAAGGCGTTGAGTACTTATTCTGATGTTTTTCTATGCTATATTGATATTTGGTTCTTAACAATTGTACACATAGCCTCCTTAAGTTTTCCAAAAGATTCGGTTGCTTCTTAAGTCCAAGAAAATTTCTTAGTTTTTAATAATGCTATTAGAGATTAGTATTTTACCATAATTCTTGAAAAACTTGCGATAATATCCCATCAATCCTAAGAATTATTTAAGATTCTTTAATATTTTTGGAGTTGGATATTCCATCATAGCTTTAATTTTGGTTGGGTCCACTTTGACACCTTCATGAGATACAATATTACGCAAATATTCCACTTATTGAAACCCAAAACAACATTTGGAAGGATTTTCATATAGTTTTTGCTCTTCGAATAGTTTTAGGACCATGTCAACATGTTGTACTTTCTCTTCCCAAGATTTGTGTAGACTAGTGTATCACCAAAAAACTCTAACTCAAATTTTATGAGGAATGGTTTGAAATCAGGATTCATCAAGCTCTGAAATGTTGAAGGTGCATTAGTAAGGCCAAATGACATCACAAAAAACTCATAATGACCTTCATGTGTTCTAAAGGTTGTTTTCGGGATGTATTCTTGCCTCATTTTTATTTGATGATATCCAAAATGGAGATCCAAATTGGTAAATACTTAATCTAATAATTTGTTAAGAACCAAATATCAAGATCACATAAAAACCCCAGAATAAGTACTCCACACCTTGACAAAGAGGGTGTTATAACCCTAAATTGATATACACATGCATACATGGCCTTGGCCCTCTTACTTGCATTTTTTCTAAATCACTGTTGAGTTTCTCTTCTTAAAAAACCATTTTTTAGAAGATGTACATGCCTTGCACCATTACTGTCCATGTACATATGCTCATTGCACCACTATAGCTCACGTACATATGCATGTTGCATTGTTATAGCCTGCGTATACTTACAAAAGTTGCAAGGAATTCATTGAAATTGACGGGCTATTGGAGGTTTCCCAACTAATCCACCTGCTATAGCTCGTCACCCAACCAAATAACCATCCTTTTGACATATAAAAGGATGCCTTGGGTCTCATTTCAAATCTAATCATAATAAAAATGAAACTATCCCCAATTTCACTTCCCCTCCTTGCCAAGATATTGTTTCCTTTTGTGAGAATTTCCTCAGCATTCCCTCATTGGCCCCTTCTTCCTCCATTTAACCCATTCACTTCCCAAGAAGAGATCAGAAGGTTTAGAGGAGAATTTCATACAAGGTGCACTTGGATCTTGGTGAAGAGGATCCCAGACTAGGTTCACAGAACAATAGCCGACATAGATTGTAAAGGTATAATCTATGTGTTATTAATAAAAGAATTACATTTCCTTGTCCCAAATGATGGTGTCTTGAATACTTTTATTGATTTATGCTTGACATTCTAACATCTAACCCTAACTTGTATATGGAATAACATGTTTGTCGTTCTCTATTTTTCAATCTTTGGATGCAGTTCAGCCCTGGGAGGAGACGTGCAACCAATGTAACTTCCAAGTGCGAGGAGGTCATCACTAGATGTGGGATTAGAGGTATAGTTACCCGATCTCCTTTTTCCTTGATTTATTCATATGATTATTTGGTATGTTTGGGGTAGTATAGAGAATTAATTGACTTTTAGATGGTTAATTGATATACCTACATTCTAAACCCTGGTGTAGATAAAAGGGTGTTTTTCTTTCTAGCAGAACTGGTGACCATATTAGGGAGCCTCTAGGGTTTTTTAGGGGATATTGGGTTGTTTGATTGGTTTGTTTTCCTTTCAAGTTTCTATCGAGTTTTCTGAGTCTATCAAGGGATTCAGTTCACCTTAAGATGATATACCAGTTGTCCCTACCCTATAAGGTTGTATGATATTTTATTTTTTGGAAATATACAGAGGTGTACGTGCCCTGTCTTTAGTCAGCTCGCGTACATACGTGCTCTGCTTAGTAAATAACCCACATACATATATAGGTTGTTGATGCAACATCCTATGTCTCTTTTTCAATAAAATATTTTGAAAAAGAGGGAGTTGGCCTCTTTCCTAATTGAAGTTCACACTGCTCAGGGTTTCTTGGATCAATCTAGAGTCTCTGTCTTATAGCCATAGACCGGGTTAGAGTTCAGTTTACTTGTCTTTTTGAGTTTCTTGTGTTTAATTTTGAAAGGTTTTTAACCAAGCTTGTGAATTATAGATATGCCTTCTTGGTTTCTTAAGTGATTCCCTATGATTCTAAGAGGGATAAGGATTTGTTTCAATCTTGTTTTAGTGTTCTTTTTTACCCCTTTCACTTGCTTTGAAAAAAAGAGAAAAAAAAAAAATTATTTCAGTTTTTTGTTTAAAGCAATTTAAAAAAAAATATTATTTTCTTTTCAGTTTGGTAAAGTAGTTAGAGTTAGCTATTTGATAAAAAGGAAAAAGAGTTTTTTTTTTTAAGTTCTTTATTGATTTCCTGAAACATAAGTAGCTTGTAGTCAAGCGGAAATTCATTTTAGGTCTTCTTTTCAAAGATCTTGAAAAAGTTAGTTAAAGAAAAGTTGGTTAGAAAGAGTTAGTTGCAAAACTTTTCTTTTGATAAGAAGTAATTTTGCTTACAAGTTTCATTTTTCTCCTCTTTTTTGTCTCCTATAATATCTCTAGTTTCACTACCATATCCCTTGAGTAAATAAATCCATTAAAAAGAACGCTAAATCTAAAAGTAACTAGACTATTTATGTTTGTAGGGTCAACCAACTAGTTTAGGTTTAGGGCCTTGAATTACGTTGGATAGGAAAATCTTCAAGGTCGTTAAACAAACATTGGAGTTAGCATTAGGGAGTGTTAAAGTCCAGTGTCGTAAAATTTATCCGAGAGCCCCCTCTAACATGGGGGCTAAACATGAAGTCGCATGAGGAAAGGAAGCGGAGATAACCCCTCCAAAGCCGGACTAAATGTAGTGGGGAACACATATTGAGGATCTGTTGTGGGAGTACTCCTAACTACATTTTCCTATGGAGCTTTGTGGACCTCGAATCTATTCGAGATCCATTTTTGTCTTCTGGACCACTTGATTTTGATACCCTCGATAGGTTTCAGACTTTTTATCCTGCTCATTGCGATCCGCCCAACTGTTGACTGTACCTGCCTGGTGACTGAATGCGAGCTGGAAACTTTGTTGCCCATATTCTAGGGACTTACATGGGTGACTGTGGGGGTATAACGCGGTACCTAGGGATGACATTGGGTCACGCTTCATAGAGTATACCTGGAGGGTTCTTTCATGTTTGAGTTTCACTTGCACCAGTTAGTTGCTCTAGTGTTGGTTGATGTAACTATTCTTCCTACTAGATAGTTGTTTGCTTGATTTGTCTTATAGGAATTTTTCTAGTATGTTCTTGGTTTTCAATCACTACTTAAGCCTTATAGTGTCAATTGATCTTTTGATGAAGTGGAATATCAAGAGCTCCGTCGGTTGTGAAGGCTTCAGGGCCTGCCGTTGGTTGCATTAGAGCCATCTACGCCACCGTTACAGTGAAGACTTGACCAGCAAGGATCGTTCGAAGCAACTAGGTCACAGAAAATTGTTCCTAAGCCTGCTCCACGAGGAGACTACTTGAATTCGGAGGAACCTACTATTTTTTACCTCGGGGTAGAAGCTCTCGGGCCAAAAAACCCTCCAAATACTAACTTTTCGACGTTGATCTTAGTACAAGTTGTCCCTCCTAAGGTGACACCTTTTGAGCACCAATTTGTCTTGCAAGCAACCATGGAAGCAAATGATTTTACTTCATCCAGGAGTCCTCATACTCTCATTTTGGCTACTACCACAAGGGGTATATTTCTTTTTAACCCACCTTCTCTAGTCCAGACCATAGTTCTATCCACTCCCTCTACCTTAGGAAGCGGTTCAGTACCGTCATTGACGATGACCACTGCTATGTTTATGTAGAGGGAGATGGGTCCTCCATTCTCATATAGGATGCTCGACTTTGATTTGAACTTAGTTCTTACCTACTCCACATTATAGACCATGGGTTTGGGGTAGGGAGCTCAAACATTGTCATTCAAGGGTCAACCGAGGGAACTTCAGTCCCCTTTAATTCTATCCCTTATGGCGGAGCTCATATACCTCCCCCTCCCCCTTCGCTCGATGGCACTTTCCAGCAACCCATCAGGCCGAATACTAATTACAACTTGTTTGGAGCAGGAAGTTTAGGACCTTCATATTTCACTACAATGGTGGGATCTATTCCATTCTTTTTGTTTGACACATTTGGGAACACCACTTTTTCTTTGGCTTCCCTCTTAATTGGTGGAAACCCCAATTTTGGGAAACAAAATCCTGTGCAGGGTACTATTCCTCCACAAGGGGAAAGTACATGAGTTTTATCCTATCTGGGATTTGGAATCCTTGGTAGGGATCAATTCCCTCACAAGGGATTTTGGTTGGGGGCAACCCCTTCCATGGTCAATGGAACCCCGAGAAGGGTTCAATACCTATGCATGTCAGATCGGATGGGGGCATCCCGTTCCAAAATCCTTGGAACAAAATGTAGGGAGTAATCCCTACCTAAGCCATGTCATCCAATTACGGGAGATTCAATTGATGATATCCCAACAAACACAGTGTTCGTACGCTGGTCAAGGCCATGGTTTATACCTATACCCTGGCCAACAGTCCAACTTTTCCTGGAAACTTGGTGCGAGTCAAACTCCACGACCCCTTTTTCCTATACACAGTACTCCACCTAAACTACCATTTTTGGAAACGCTACATCTGCCAAACTTGTCAAGGTTACGAAATGACCCAATTTGTCATGATCCGCGTTGGCCCCCCATGCTGACTAAGTTGCCCTCGGATATTCCAAAATTCAAACGCAATCCTGGTGAAGATCCAAGTGACCATGTGACAACCATTCACTTATGGTGCTCATCAAAATCACTAGGAGATGACTCTGTCCAATTGCACCTTTTTCAACGCACTCTTATCGAGGGTGTCATGAAATTCTATATTGAGCTTGACCGCTCGAGGTATTCTTACTTTAACAACTTAGCAATGGTTTTCCTAAACCATTTCTAGTTACCCATGAGATACGATGCCGGCACTAAATTGTTGGCCAACTTCGAGCAGACTAAGGCCAACCATATCTCTGATCACATCCAAGAATGGCGGTGTCGGAAGAGATTGATTAAGGTCCAGGTCCCACTGAATTTCTTGTTGGAGTGGTTCCTAAAGTCTTTGGTACCCATTGTATCCAAAGATGTAGCAACTTCTGAAGTGTTTTTAGAGGAGGAGGTGATAATGAGAACACAACATCTTGAATTGATTTACTCTCAGTCTGGCATGCTCTATGAGATTTTTACAGATGTGCCACAGTCCATCCTCAACAAGGACAAAAATATTTTTGGACCCCATTGTGATGGCATTGTGGGATCAACACAAGTATTCCATTGATCTATTGTCAAATCAATTGCAACAATTGTTGATATAACAGATTGCAGCTAGCTTGAGCTCCGGTTCTATTATTCCCCCTACCCAAATGTCATATGTACACAGTGTGCAGTCGACGAAACCGAAGGCCAACCAACAATATGAAGGAAATAAGAAACAATGGAACAAGAAGGGTAAAGGGGACAAAAAGGCTAATAACAATGCTAGCGGGGAAAAAATTGAGAAGAGAAATTTGAAGTATCTGTGCAACCTTTGCACGGAGGACCACATGGCTCACCTGTTCCCTCAACTTGTGGAAGCTTAGAAGCTATTGGCACAATAAAATACTGTTGTGCTGACGAACCCATTTCCACATGGGAAAAACATGGCTCAAGATTCAACATCCTTGAGCATGGAAGGGGGTAATCAGGGACCCCCCACCTCTACTGGTAACAACCCGGCCATGAATGTTTACATGTTGAAACGTGACGCTCATATGGAAACTAGGGCCCGATATTACATAATGTCGAAATATTTTGAAAAGGGAAAAGAAGCCACACCCAGCGGTTCCTCTCCAGATTGAGAATCCGATGGGAGAAACAATGACACGCATTCCCAAAGGTACGTTCAAGAAAGCTTCTCATAATTTGAATGTGAGGTCTTCCCATAACTACTCCGTTGTGGAATATTTGGCACAAACCCCTTGCACGATGTCTTCTTTGGAAGTCCTCTAGAGTTTCCCTTTGCAGAGAAAGGATCTGTTATCTGCCTTGGGATCCGTAGAGACTTGTAACCCAGGAGCGATCATTATTGATCTAACCAACTTGAAACCTTGTCTTCCTTACCATGTTACATTTCTAATAGTAGTGGCTTACACCATGAAATATTTTACTCAGAATATCTTCTGTATGATGGTTGACGAGGGTGCCTCGACTTGCATTATTTCATTGGCATGTTGGAAGGCCATTGTCCAACCCAGTCTGTCTTCATCGCCTACGTTGCTTATGACGTTTGACGATCGTTCATTCAGACCACATGGAATCATTTCTTATTTCCACATGCAGATAGGAGGAAAGACCATGTGTGTCGAACTTGAAGTGGTGAATGCACATCTCGACTACAACCTTTTGTTAGGAAGGAGTTGGACCTATGTAATTCATTGGTTGCTATAGTTTTTTGGCTATTATTGTCTCCACACAAGGGATAGATTGTGACCATTGACTAGTTGTCTTTCTCCCGTCCTGAACCTTCATCGAGGGAATCCGTGGTCTCGATGATTGATAATCCTCAACCCCACACAGTTAAATTAGGGGTTGGTTTCTGTCCATCATTGATGGTTACTTTTAATTACCTGCCACCTTTTGGCGATGTGAAGCTTATATCGGCTGCCCCCGACTAGCCTAGGGATGAAATATTTCAAATGTCATTGTTTCGAATGACTTACTTTCACTATCCATAGAATATTCCTTCCCCATTGGCTTCGATGGAGGGGACAGGGAATTCTGGCATGGCCATGCTCTTGTTCTCGGCTGAAGTTTTGTACATCATTTTCTATCAAGCTTCGACCGACCCTGATCTGACTCTTGCACAGGAGTTAGATCCAGTTCTCGAGCCTATTCGGGCTCAAGGTTCTCTTTCCACTACAGATTCTTTATACCTAGTCTTTCCCTCATACGAGGTGATTCTTGAGGCATTGACTGGTCTAGACAGACCCTAGGATGATCTCCACCATAGATCTATTGGAATATTGGTTATTGTCATTGATGTCAACCCTAGTCATGGGTTTTGGACTGCAATATTGATGAAGGTATTTGGACATGAAGGAAACTGCACATGTAGACACAACACCCATGGATGGATAGTATAAATCATGTTGTTTCTAGTGGTATGTGGCACATCATGTGGATCATCATGTTTGAGGAGAAATGATTTTTTGAAGATGACAAAGTGAATTGAAGAAGGAAGTACATGTAGGCCCTGAAGATAATTAAAGAACAAATTACAAAATAAGAAAGTATCAGGTCAGCCATAATGTTAAAAGGAAGTGACATAAATGTTATAAATAAATATCATTATACATTCATTTGATACACAAGTCGAATTTCAGAGGAAAATCAAAAGTAAAGAAGGCCGGAATTCAAGGAAGGATGAAGTCTTTTGGTGATGTGTTCTAAGGTACGTTATTTTCAGGTCATCTTATCATTTTCTCTATAAAAAAAATTTAGAAAGATTTAGATGGTTAAATTGCTATGGTATTAATAAGACATATCAAGGTACCTTTGGTAAAAGTTTCAACTCTTGATTTACTATAATTATGGAGATACACTCTGTGGAAGATAGGGTTTTTGACCAGTCCTGAAGCTAGTCAATAAACAGATGTTCTAGGTAAAACAGTCATAAATTCTTAATAGAGAATCCAAATGAAGTGGGACAAATTGAATTGGAAATAGTATGAACTATAGTTTCTTTTGTGTGAGTTTCAGAATCTGATGTTAAATATTGAGCGCGAGGCATTCTGTACAAGTTTGGTCCCCTGAATAAACCAGAATTGAACAAAGTCTACCATTCTCTCTATAACTTCTTTTTGTGAAGGATTCGAGTGAAAATTGGAGGAGTTTCAGATAATACATTGAGTAATATTATCTACAAGATCATCTTATTCTAAGAATTGAAGAAGTATCAGGAAGCATTATCCGGTTCTATGTGATGGTTGGTTGATGGTGATGATTTACTGTAAATTTTTATTATCTCTCACATATTCTTGGGTGGAAGGAAGGGGAAAGGATGGAAAGTTAAATCCTATCTTGATATTGGAGGATTGTATATTCATCTTGGAGGTTTATCCCTCCCTTTACATTTGGAAGTTGTAGCTGTTACACCTCAATATTGCTCACTTCGACAAGTGTCGTAAGTGTCGCATGTTCCTTACAACTTTCGCAAGTGTAACAAGTTGTTCACAAGTGTCACAAATGTCGTTCAAGCATACTGCCATAATGACGACACTAAGGAGACACCTAATACATATCATACACTTTATTTGAAGGAGGGAAATGATTGAATGAAGTTAAGGAACTTTTATCACCCGAGAAGAGTTCTTAAACAAAAGGTTTTGAGGGTGAGTGCTCCCCTAAATCATCCTTAGGAGCGTTGGTGATCCCCTATAAGGTCTCAGGGAGCGTTATAATGCTTGCCCGCCCCTCTGAAGGAGCGCTATCCATATTTGGAGCGCTGGAACCCCCCTTAAGCTTCCTAGGGAGCGCTATAGCTCTCTGATGCCCCTTTTAAGGAACCGTTGTCTAATCCGAGGCAGTAGTTGGCCCGTTGAGGAGAATAAGGGGAGGATCTATCAAGTTTAGAAGGACGTTGCATTCAAATTCTTGGTTTCATCAGAAGATCCCTGATCTAAGGAGGGAATTCCTCAACTTGTTCTAAAGATAACTCAAGAGGTTAAGCTCCTCTTAACCTATATAAGCAAGTTCTATAGTGGTGAAAAGGAGGAAGAATTGCTAGCATGAAACCTATGATCTCATAGGAAACACACAGTCAGTCAAAGGAGAAGTGATCAGTGAAGCTGCTATCATCCAGGTTGTTGATCTTTCGAGCAAGGGTTAGATGAAGAGGACTTGACGAAGCCGTCGCATTTGCATCTTCGATTGTAAGTACTGTTGTCGTTATTCTCATTAATATGACAGCTTGGCCTGTTTCTTTCTAGTTTGTGTCTGATATTACATGAACTTATCATTGATAGATAGATTTGTTTTCAAGCTAACATCAATAGAGTAGGAAGTGGTCGTACTTTTTTTGTCTACAGGACTCAGCGAGGAGTGAGAGTTTGGAGCTCGATTTAGAGCGTGCAGGGACAAACATCGATAAAAAGGTATTGTTGTTCTCCTTACTTCTCATGTGTTAGTTTGTATGGATTTGAAAGGAAGTCAGTGTCCACGTTAAGCACTTTTTGTCTTAGAGTTAAGGTCTAGCTCTTTGAGGCAATCTACCTGTCCGCAGGGAGATTTTCCCACAACAGAAACTGGCGACTCCACTGGGGAGTCCTCAAATAAAAAATTCTTGTTTTGATTTCTCCTCATAGACCTTGTTTTACCCCTTGATAATTTTAGACCCGATTCACTCCTCTTTTGATTGGATTCATGAGCTGATTGGCTCTCTACCCCATCACACTTAGCCTAATTGTCGAAATCGAACTGCAATTTTTGAATTTTTGACACTTTTAAGAGCTTTTTGAACCTGGCGCCCCTGTCCCTGTGTTAACAGAGCACCAGCACTCCCTGAGTGCCTTACACAGAGCATTATAATGCTCCTTGTCCTTGACAACAGAGCGCCAACCCTCCTTTGGCCAATAAACCTTCCAAAATTGTTTTTTCAGGGTTTTACCTCTGTGTTTCTCTTGCCGGGTCACCTTGTGAGTCAATCCTTCTTCCTTTCCAGCCTTGACATCTGTCTTCTTTGAAGAACAAACATCTTGCTGTTTGGATTTTGTAGCCTTCTTCACTATTGTTGTTGAGTTTTTTTGTCATTTGGAGTCTGAAACCCATACATTTTCTTTCTCTCTTTTTCGACTGAGCAAAAACTCTGGTGAAGGTCATCAAAGGCCTTCAGATCTTTTCATTTGGTTTTGGTCAAGATCATTTTTCTTCGACATTTCTTTTGGTGTGAAGTTTGATTTCTCTTTGATTGTTTCTTTTCTTTCACTTCTTGTTTTTATCACGACGAGAGGGTGTATTGTTTGTATGATTCTTGCTTGTGTTGGTCTGATTTTCATTCATCCAAGAATATAATTAGCAAGATGAGCATTTCTTTGAATTAATCATTATTGATATACAAACAATAAAAAGCATCTTCATGATTGATTGTGCATATTAGAAGGTATCTCAAAATTTTTAGCATCACATCAGGATTTGATTGAAGAAAATTTTTTTGAGGACATTCCTTATTTGTGCTTGTTAGTGAAAAGAACTCTCTCTCTCCCTTAGATAGATGTTCATCGAAAAGAAATGACTGCTTATCATCTTTGATGCATTTTTTTGGGACTGAGTCATAATTCCATTCGTTTCACTTCCATGCACCCCTTTTGAGTAAAGAACAGCTATAAAATGAACGCTAATTAAAAATTATCTAGAAATTTTTCTTTTCTAGGATCCTCCACCAACAGTAGATTAGGCTTAGTACTTTGGATTAGGCTATGAGCATAACTCTCCAAAGTTTCCAAAACAAACATTAGCATCCTGAGTTAGGGAGAGTCAAATCCAATTATCGTATAAGTCTGCCTGGGATCCCCCTCTCACACAGGGGTTATGCACGAGGTCGCATTCGGGTGAGCTACAGGGACTAACCCTCCATGGTTTAGCTGATTGTGGTGGTCAGATCATATTATGGGGATTGCTTAAAGGTAAATCCACAATTACTGCGTGGAAGACTTTTAGTTGATTTCGGGCTCGATACCCTACCCGTACATTCGGATCAGACTGTAGATTGTTCCCGCCCAGGGGCTGACTGCGAATTGGTAACCTTAGTGGCCATAATTTTTAGGGTCTTACACAAGGTGACGGTGAAGGGAAGTCTCACTGTAACTGGAGCAGACATTGGTCAAACTCACTCGGGCTCCTTGGAGGGTAAATCCACAATTACTGTGTGGAAGCTAGCACCAAGGCGTAAGTCCGTTAAGCAGGTCGACATTGTAACTGTTCCACCCTATCCCCGCCCGCCCCTTCTGGACTTGATCACGTGACATTAGATTTCAACACCAACTAGTACGGTCATCGAGAGAAGGTCTTGTTTTCTTGGTTGTGATTCTTAGATTCTATTAGCACATGTTGTTTCTTCTTGGTAGTTGGCCATAGATCTCTTTCGTCGACTCTTTTTCACCAAAATCGAACCTCCATGCCATTCACGAAGGCTACAGGGACTTCCTCCAGAAAATATGGAAGGAAACATCCCTTTACCCCCTCATTCTATGGAGGAATCTCCTCAACAGAGCGAGGTTCAAGACACTACAACTTCCCAGAAAGAAGTTCCCACTCCTCTAGAGAATTTTCGTATTGTTTCAGAGTCTCTGGAAGCTTTTCACATTTCAGAGGGATATGAACGACGTGTCCTCCAACTCAATTCCGCTGGTGAATTTGTCGTCATCAATCCTTCTGACATCCTGACTGGGTCTCATCAAAACCCTTTAGCCGATGACCCTTTTTGTACCGCGAACATTGTTCGAAGTGCGCCACGCATGGTGCGAGATCTTTATAGAACAGGTATGGGCGCTGACGCACCCATTTCCTACACCGTACCCCTAAACCATTTTACCGATACCACCACCTTTACAGCCACACCGCCCGTTGGTCCAAACATACCGTCCGTTGGCCCAAGGTCTACTCTTCCCCCCCAGACAACCCATTCTACAATGGTCCCTCACATTCCAACTATTCCCGCCAGTAATGCGGTGGTCAACCAAGCTGCGATTGGCACACCTGTAACACCAAGACCTACACTCCCTTTTGGGTTCAAAGCACTGAATACGCCCACTGCCACGACTACCCAAACCACTACTACCCAAGTTATGCCGGGAAGTTCCATACCTATCCAACAACCCGGAGGGACTGTTCTTGGTGGTCATAATCTGCTCGGCGGCACCGATCATTCATTTACGTCTGGTTCTCAAATTCTGGGAACTCTCCCTCGAGTTGGGGGGAATCCTCCCACTGGAGGACAAATTCCATTCGGAGGGCACCCTCATTCTAGGGGGCAACCTCAATCCAGAGTCTACCATCAACCATATGGACAAAATGTGTCTTCCACACCCAATCCGAGGAACGTCTCTTTCCCGGGAAACCCACAATTCTCGGCAGGACACAATTCTCAGACTCCGCAACAACCCCCTTATGGACAAATGACAAACCCAACCTATAATCTGCAAAACCCATCCGATTATCCTCTGCTCACACATGCTTCTCAAAACTCCTCAAATCTTGGGTACTCTGGTCAACACCAACCTCATACAAGAGGACCCACTAGTTACAATTATCCGCATAACCTAGTGATTGGTCCTATTGGTGTCCCCATGCCACACCAACATTACCCACAGATTAACCGACAACTACCTTTTCTAGCTACCCTAGACCTTCCATACTTGTCTCGGTTAATGAATGATCCTATTTATCATTCTCCAGTTTGGCCAGCTATTCCAGTTAAACTTCCTTCTGATATCCCAAAATTCGACGGAAAGTCCGGAGAAGACCCAAACAACCACGTGATGATTTTCCATTTGTGGTGTTCATCCAACTCCCTCATGGACAATTCTATACGTTTGTGTCTTTTCCAACGAACGCTTATGGGTTCCACAACAAAATGGTATATCGAACTACCACGTGCATCCTTTCATGATTTCAACTCTCTTGCCATGTCCTTCCTTACACACTTCCAACTACCCATTCGATACGAGACGGGTACTGAACTATTAACCTCCCTTCGTCAGACAACGTCCGTACATATCTCCGATCATATTCATGAATGGAGATGATGACGAAGGCTAATCAAAGCGGTCATTCCTGACCAATTTTTAGCAGAATGGTTCACTAAATCATTGCTACCCCAGATTGCTCGTGATGTTGCCATCGGTGGTGTAGTCACCGAGGAAAAAGCCATTTCCCGAGTTCAGTACTTAGACTTAGTCTATTCACAATCCAGTACTCTGTACGAGTTGATACCGAATGCTACCCATGCCACTAAAAATCCATTCAAAACATCGTCTGCTTCCCACGTGGATGGAGTTATTGGCTCTATCAAAACCCAATCTGCTACCTAGTCGGTTGGAACGATTCAAAGGCCCGCTTCGACAGCTACTCTCAGCCCGACTGCACCCTCTTCTACCCCCCCTCAAAATCAGGTCTCTGAGGTGAATGCGGTCTAATAAACCCATTCACAACAACCTGGGGGAAAGAAGAAAATGAGAAACAAACCAAAGAAAAACAATAACAATGAACAACCAAAAAATCAACCGCAAACCCCTGCAGTCGGAAAACAACCACAATGAAAACCAAAATTCCCATGTCTCGTTTGTGGTGATGATCACTACAACCGAGACTGTCCACATCGTGATGAAGTGGCCAAGCTTTTCAAGGGAAATTCACAAACCGCTTTGCTTACTCATCCTTTTCCACAGCAACAATCTTTGGTTGCTCAAACCCCCACTGTTGGGGGCGGTTCCAACCCACCCCATGATGAGGCCTCAAAAAGTGCCCACATTTACATGTTCAATGGGGTTAATCTGACCACTTGCTCTGTGACATATGACACACCAGTTAAACCTGATAAACCGAAGACTACTAATGGTTCCGCACCGGAGCCGTTACCATCTTCCGTTAATCCTTCGTCTGTTAGTCCTCCATCTGGACCACTTTAGATTGAGAAACCTTATTTGACTCTATCTTACACCCTCCTAAGAGCACCATCTAGAAATCTACCTTCAATCCTAATTCATGGGCGGCCCAAAACTACAACATTGTAGAAGATTTGGCCCAAGCACCGTGTGCTATGTCCGCCTTGGAAGTTATGCAACACTGTCCCAGCCAACGTAGAATGCTCTTAGCTGCTATCGGTGATTTTGATCCTGAGTCATCAAACAACCTCATGTTTAATCTGGATGATCATCAACCGAGATTCTCCCACCAGTTATATTTTCAAATCGATGTTGTTGTTCACAATCAACAAATCCACCAAACTATCCTGGATGAGGGAGCCTCTACTTGTGTCATGTCCTTAGCTTGTTGGAAAGGCTTAAAATCACCTGCCCTTAACAAATCCTCTACGATGTTACACGCTTTCGATGGACGAGGTTTTCATCCTCATAGATTATTACAATCCTTAGCTGTTCAGTTGGGCGGAAAAGATGTTACCGTTGATGTCTAGGTGGTTGATGCTCCCCTCGATTACAACCTATTAATCGGAAGAAATTGGTTCTATGCTATGAATGTCGTCGCCTTGTCGGTGTTTCGATGTGTACAATTCCCACATCAAGGAAAAATTGTCACTATCGATCAACTTGATTTCTGTACACCCGACGCTCGCATCCCTGCTACCAACAACATTCCCTTTTTGGGAGACCACCCAGTTACATATGAAAGCATTGGTGTTGTCTTATTGAAAGATTCTAGCCTCATGGGTACTTTCCCTACACCACTTCCACCTACCGTGCATCATATTTTCGTCGTCAATATGATCTCGACTATGCCTTATCAATCCTTGGAATCATTTGACCCTTGGATTGTACCTAGTCCTCTAGAATTCGATGTGCTCGGTGACACTATGCCACTTAGCCCAGCTGAGGCTGCATACGTAGCTATTCAATCTGCCTCTCCCTCTTTGGACAATTCACATTTATTGGCACCAGATTCCTACTCGGTGCCCTCTTGGTTGGATTCCCTGTCATCCGTCGTTGATTACATTTCCCAAATTTTTCCTTTTGACGAATCTATTATGTAAATGCTTAGCATTGACGACCTGCCTTGGGATGATAGCCATCATCGATCCTCTTTTCTTCTGCCTTTGGAAGAAATTCATCAAGACATATTCTTTGTCTTCCCTCCTGATGTTACCAATTCTCCACAATCTCCAATCCTCACAAAAGATACTCTCTCTTAGGGGAGCATGGGTAACATCTCTACTATGATCGTTATTGACATTTTGATCAATGAAGGTGTCATGGAAAACATTAACCTTGGTGCTAATTGTACACCCGAGGAAGTAGCCTCTTACACCGCCTTGTTTAAAGAATTTTGCGATGTCTTCGCATGGAGCTATGAGGAAATGCCAAGGATCGACCCTTCAATCGTCGTTCACGAAATCAAGACTTACCCTAACGCGAAACCTATTCGACAAAAACTTCACCCGGTTCATCCCAAGAAAATTGCAGCTATAAAGGCAGAAGTTGAAAAACTTCTCAAATCTGGCTTTATCTACCCCGTCCCTTTAATAGAATGGGTCTCCAAGCTTGTTCCGGTTGCCAAAAAATAAGGGACCATCAGTGTTTTTGTTGACTATCGAGATCTCAACAAAGATTGTCCCAAGGACAACTACCCTACGCCCTTTATCAACCAAATCATCGATAATTGCATAGGGAGCGTAATCTTCTCTTTCATGGATGGATTTTCTAGGTATAACCAGATTGAAATATTACCTGCTAATCAACATAAGATGACCTTTATCTGCCCTTGGGGAACTTTTTCCTATCACAAGTTACCATTTGGCCTAAAAAATGCTGGTGCTACTTTCCAGCAGGCCATGTCGTACGCTTTCCATGATATCAAGCATATCGCGGAGCCTTACCTCGATGATTTACCTGCCCATTCATCCAATCGATCCGATCACATTGATCACTTGCGGGAAATTTTTCTTCGATGTCGGTTCTACCGTATTCGCTTGAACCCACACAAGTGCATTTTTGCTGTCGAATCTAGTTGACTCCTCGATTTCATTGTCTCCAAAGATGGGATCAGGGTGGATCCCTTAAAGATTAAGGCCATTCTAGCCTTACCTCCACCTACCAATTTAACCCAACTCCAAAGTTTGCAAGGCAAAGAAAACTTCCTTCACCATTTCATCTGCAACTACACTGAGATAACTAAAGGATTTATGCGATTACTGCAAAAAAACACCCCTTTTATCTGGGATGATACTGCCCAATGGTCATTCGATGCTCTCAATCATGCCTTGACCCACGCTCCTTTGTTACACCCCCTGGAGTATACAAAGGACTATATCCTTTACTTGGCCGCCTCCAATTCCACTATTGAGATGGTGTTAGTTCAAGAGGACCCCAACGACAATGAACATGTGATTTATTACCTGAGAAAGAGTCTATCTGGACCCGAACTCCGATATTCACATGTCAAGAAACTGGCTCTGGCAGCTGTCATCGCTGTCCAGAGATTCCACCACTACATCTTATTACGCACCACCACGGTAATCATAGACTCCAACCCCATGTACCACGTCTTGACACATCAAGTACTCAGGGGCAAATATTCTAAATGGATCATTATTCTTCAGGAATTCGATCTTGAGTTTACGAAGGCCAAAGCCAAAAAATCCCTAGTGTTTGTTGAGCTTATCTGTGCTCTCCCTCGTGCCGATGAAAACATTGAACCTAGAGATTCTCTCCCCAATGAATTTATCTTCCTCATCATCACCTCCGATCCTTGGTATGGAGACATTCTCCTCTACCTTCAAACCCAACGTTTTCAACCCAACATTTCTCGCAAAGAGCGTCGATGCATTCGTCACCACTCTCGTCGTTATCTCATCATTGGCGACACCTTGTATCACCATGGTATTGACACCATCCTTCGACGATGTCTGATTCACGAGGAGGATGAATGAATTTTGAACGATTGTCACCTCGGTGCTTGTGGCGATCACCTTTCTGGGATGGCCACAACCCCAAAAATCATATGTGCCAGCTACTTTTGGCCCTCGATTTTCAAAGATTGCATCGAGGCCGTCAAAAAATTCCCACCCTGCCAACTCTTTAATAAGAAGGCACGCACCCACCCTACTGCGCTGCACCCCATTATCGCCATCGGCCCCTTTTCCAAGTGGGGTATCGATTTCATGTAGTGTAAGCCTACCTCAGCTGGGGGGCACAGTTACATCATCATCGCTGTCGACTACTTCACCAAATGGGTTGAGGCTATGCCTACATTCCTGAACGATGGTCGTACTACAACTCTGTTTCTTTTCAACCATATCATAACTTGTTTTGGTGTATCACGTGCCATTGTTAATGATCATGGTGCACACTTAAAGAGCCATATGATGAGCGAGTTACATGTCAAATTGGGTTTTCGCCATGAAAACTCATCCCCTTACTACCCTCAGGCTAACGGACAAGTTGAGGCCATCAACAAAGTCCTAAAAACAATGATCCAATGCATGGTAGGGGAAAACAAAACATCATGGCATTTACAACTTTTCTCTGCTCTCTGGGCTTATCGCACTTCTGTGAAAACCTCAACTGGATTCACTCCTTTCCAGTTGGTATATGGCATTGAAGTCGTTCTACCAATCAAGTGTGAGATTCCATCACTCAAACTGAAAGTAGAACTCCTGCCCCATACTTCTGCTGAAGAAGAACGATTCTTATATCTATCCAAGCTGGACGAAACACGTCGTGATGATGCTCTCACTAATGAGGCACATCATAAACGAATTAAGAATCAATACGACAAATCCGTCCACCCTCAGAATTTTGCAGAAGGAGACTTAGTCCTCGTTTATGACCAAGCTCATGATAAATTGGGGACAGGAAAGTTAGAACCTCTGTGGCACGGTCCTTACATCGTGAAGCGTGTCCTACATAGAGGTGCCTATGAATTAGTAGATCATGATGGAATTTCCCTGGGAGAGCCCCGAAACGATCTTTACCTTAAAAATTACTATGCGTAGATCACCTAGCATCTGTACTTTGTACATTATTGTATTTTAGTTTGGTGTGTCTATTTATTTTGCATGCTCGAGTCTTTACCGTTGCCACTCATGACTATGCTTGTGTTTTCATGCACAGATGAAATCTTCCTTTCCTATATTTTTTGGGTTCGAAGATGGCGCTAGTCGACATACTCAAAAGATTGCTTCGGCAGCATGGTTTATTTACCAATTTGACGAGGTGGTGAGTTCA
>JASDQU010103933.1:122181-160246 GCA_032191745.1 Picea mariana
AAACAAAACATCATGGCATTTACAACTTTTCTCTGCTCTCTGGGCTTATCGCACTTCTGTGAAAACCTCAACTGGATTCACTCCTTTCCAGTTGGTATATGGCATTGAAGTCGTTCTACCAATCAAGTGTGAGATTCCATCACTCAAACTGAAAGTAGAACTCCTGCCCCATACTTCTGCTGAAGAAGAACGATTCTTATATCTATCCAAGCTGGACGAAACACGTCGTGATGATGCTCTCACTAATGAGGCACATCATAAACGAATTAAGAATCAATACGACAAATCCGTCCACCCTCAGAATTTTGCAGAAGGAGACTTAGTCCTCGTTTATGACCAAGCTCATGATAAATTGGGGACAGGAAAGTTAGAACCTCTGTGGCACGGTCCTTACATCGTGAAGCGTGTCCTACATAGAGGTGCCTATGAATTAGTAGATCATGATGGAATTTCCCTGGGAGAGCCCCGAAACGATCTTTACCTTAAAAATTACTATGCGTAGATCACCTAGCATCTGTACTTTGTACATTATTGTATTTTAGTTTGGTGTGTCTATTTATTTTGCATGCTCGAGTCTTTACCGTTGCCACTCATGACTATGCTTGTGTTTTCATGCACAGATGAAATCTTCCTTTCCTATATTTTTTGGGTTCGAAGATGGCGCTAGTCGACATACTCAAAAGATTGCTTCGGCAGCATGGTTTATTTACCAATTTGACGAGGTGGTGAGTTCAGGAAGGATCTGCTTAGGACCAGCAACCAACAACATGGCAGAATATCATGCTGCCATCGGATTGTTGACCCAAGCCTCCTCCCTAGGTATCTCTCGTATCATTGTTTACTTAGACTCCCAACTCGTGGTCTACCAACTCAATTGTATCTACGCTATCCGTAGTCCTATCCTGCTACGTCTCCACCTACAAGTTCACAGCCTTGAACGAATGTTCGATTACATTGAATATAGACACATTCCAAGAGAACTTAATAGTGTTTTGAATTCGTTAGCTAATTACATCATGGATCGGTATCTTTCCCACATATAAGATTTAAGGAAAGCAAAATTGTACATTACATGTAAATTAAAACACATCATAGACATCATCATGTACAAATCATTGGCACTGTAAAAAAAAAACTCAAAACTCTATATATATATATATGTATATATATATATATGGCATGATTGAAATGTTTTTGATTACATCAAAAAGTATGTAGAAGAGTAAAATGTTGGGTCTCTAAACCCCTACAACACCGCCTGACAAGGCATACAAAATGATCACCAGAGAGACTCTAATCTCTCTGCACTACACTGCGCTGCGAGTAACACATCACCACGCGCACTACGCGCCTCAGTAGAGAATTGATATTCTCTGGTACTCCCACAGTGTGCCTCTGCAAATGTAAAGTTACTTCTCCCCTCCGTAGAGGAGGAATGCCCATCGTAAGGCCTTAGAGGTTTCTTTCAACCTCCCGGAGACCTATCACTGGTACTACCGGATCTGCTGCAACTGCCACACCCCCGCGACGTCCTGGTATCGGTATATCGGTCGAGCGCACTGCTCCTTGTTTGCATGTTGAAAACAATACATCTGTTAAAAAACTCTTCTACATACCCAAAAAAATAAATATACATCAAAAAAATTTAAAAACAAAAACTAGACAAGGTACGGCTCAGTCTCTTACCTGACACATCCGAGTCTTCCCCCGCGGGTAAAATCAAATCCATGCTCCCGCGGAAATCTACCTCAGCATATGGGAAGTCCTCTATCTAGAAATATTGTCATCTCAGCCAGGCAAAGAAATCACCAGTGAAATGGAACTCTGACTCCGCTACCAGCCTTGGAGACAGACTATTCCACCTCTCCATCCTCGGTTCATCCACTGGTCGCACTGCCAGTGCTATCTGAGGCTGCATCTGGGGGATGTGCTCTAGAAAAAATGAGACCAAAAATGAGCCATAACCAAACTAATTCTGTCCTATCCTACACCGTGAAATCTATTCCTTCACATTTCGAAGGAACCCTGCACTCCAGTTGAACAGTGTTGGTTCCAAACACTGAACACCATAAGCCACCTGCAATATTGATGCCAGATGCGTGCTAGTACTGCCCGTCATGGTCGTGATGGCAAATAGTATAGACCGGAGAGGTAGCTCCCGGATATCCTTGATAGGGATTCTACCCCCTACCAGTCTTGCTCCTGGGATACAATGGCGTGTTAGATACACATCCACTTGCTCAGGTAGCGCCCTCTACCCACAAAAAGATATGGGGACCCCTCTTTTCGAGAGGCTAGTCAAAAAATACACGTCTTCTCAATGGTTAAAAGTTGTGTGCCAATCCAGAATCCTTGTTCAGCAACATCCCATAGGCCGATCATATGCTCAAGCAGTAAAACCTCTTTCTTCATTTTTTGCAACTTGAAGAATTTGAGTAAGCCACAAGATCGCAATGCGGCCCGTGTGCGGGGACTCCACAAGGAAGCTAAGTCATTCGTCTCATGTTCTCTTTCTTTCCACTCGATCATGGTCGCCGAAGTTACCTACAAAACAAAAAATAAAGAAATTCATTATTTCCACGTTTTGGCAATTTCGACAATTTTCAAAAGCAATTTAAAACATGAAATAAGATGCCCACATCATTTAAAGTGACCTCACCCTCTTTTATAATCACCACGCCCTCTCTTAGACATTTAACATCCTTCATATAACAATGAAACATTTTTAAATATAAACGATTTCTTTATGGCTGTGTGGGCATACGTGGGGATTTTCTCACGGATTCCTTACCAAAAATATCCATCTAATTAACTATTGAGGCATTGGCATCTTATCCATCCTCTTCTAGAACGTTTTTGCAAAAAGAATCCATTTTTTTCATCATTTTTCAAAGACGTTGATTTTGATCTTTTTGGGGCAATTTAGGGATTCATATTTTAAATTGAATGATGCTATGAAAATGAATACTAAACTATGTGATTGAAAGAAGAAGAGATGGAGATCTATCTGGTCCGAACGGCAAGCGAAACGGTCAATCGTAGCTCTGGCAGCGAACAAAAAAAGATCCACTTCAAAATGAGAATCTCCACAACTCCAAAATCCTTGTGCAAAATGAAATGGTAAATGAAATTTTCATTGTATTGTTATTTATAAATTTTCATTTTTCATAAGGTATGGTCATTTATGGGTTTCTCTAACAATATTTTGGCTTCACTAAACCCCTAGTTTGTAGTTTTGGCATCGCAGGTTTCCTGGCAGTCCTGATGGATTATTTACCCTGTCACACTTATGAGCATAGTCCTAGTTCGTTCTCGAGTTCGATAATATGAGAACGCAACCAGGTAAAATTTTATCTCTTTTTAAGACCTGTACAGATACACAAACACATGAAAAATGAACCCCCCTGGAGTCTCCTTTAAACCCTTTTCAGACTCTCTAAATATGAAAATATTATCGAGTGACCTTGCTTCCTTTCACACTCGTTAAAAGGTCAGAAAGGGCGTCTTTCGAGTGATAGTTTATCTCTTTTTAGGTCTCGTTAGACTACTGTACAAAAAATGAACTGAGAGAGTTCTGTTTTAAGTGTTTTTCCAAACTCTATAATCCCGAAAAACCTTTGAGTTTTCTGTCTTTGGACTCGTTAAAACACACATCGATAGGCCCATATGGGACCGATCCCTTACTTCTTCTGGTTCTTTAAACAAAGGAAGAGGAACTTACCGAAGGTGAGTTATATCGAGCACGTGTTATCCTCCTCGAGCTCATTAAATCAAAAAGAGGTACTCGTCTATCTGGATGGGGGAAAAATTGAAAGAGGCAAGCCAAGCAGTCTTTTTGAGAACATTACCACGTAATTCTTAGAGTCACCCTTGAACACGAAACTTTGTCATTTGCATGCATCATAATCCACTGAACCTCTGCACTGAACCAATCCTTTGAGTTCCTTTCACTCCTTTGGGTCACTCGATGCAAGTCACAGCATCCACTGCATCATCAAGTTTTGGTCCATGTCATGTTTCTGCTGTTGTGCCTCAGTGTTCAAGGGAAGTATCCACCTCGAGAGTCAGCCATCCCAAATATCTTTCCTCAAAACCCGTGTTAGTCCATGCCCATTTGATCTACCAATTACATCTCTATGTCTGTTTCATGTCGTTGATGGGGGATACATCAAGGCCCTCCCTCAACGAGTCTATTCCTGTCGACTTCAACACATTATCCAGGAATCAGGCTTAGAAACCAGTTAGTACTTTGGGACCTGCATGCCTCAATGGCAGTCCTCCTCACGTTCGACAATAGGTTTACATCATTGACCTCTGATCGGATGATTCCACGGATGTTCGAATCCATCTCATCCATTCACATTCGTTGGAATGTACTAGGGTACCTTGGGAATCATTGACATTAATGGTGATCTTCCTCGCGCTTGTTAACGGTTTACATCATTGACCGGTAATCAAGTGGTTTCTGCCATGTTCGACATCAGGACATTTATTCACATGGTTATATTCGTACCATATTGGGATTGGTAAGAAGACCCTGGGTTGAGTAATCACTTTGATATATGATTTTCCCAGGTTGCAAAGGAGTTTCTATTGGACGAATGACACATACACTGTTACATAGATCCACTTTGTATTGGTCATGGCTATGTCTTGTCATCTCGTAGATCCACTATGTATTCTTCATGGCTATGATCAGTCCGAGTCACCAGAGTATAGATCCACATTGTATCTTCGGTGGATATACATTCTTATCAATACAATTATGGATCCACAATGTATTTTATGGCGGCCATATCTTGCAAGTGTTGATCACCCAAGCATAGGTATGCCTGCCTTAGATTTTGAAATATGTCATGATATTTGTTGGATGTTTGTGTGCAGCTTCCATTAGGTTCTCTGAGTCTACACCCTTGCTTGAGCATCTACAAATCATTTCAGTTATCAGTTCGCATCTTCTAACTTCATACTTTGGGGGGCAATCTGTTACACCTTAATATTTCTCACTTCGACAAGTGTCGTAAGTGTCGCATGTTCCTTACAACTTTCGCAAGTGTCGCAAGTTGTTCACAAGTGTCGCAAATGTCATTCAAGCATACTGCCATAATGATGACACTAAGGAGGCACCTAAGACATCTCATACACTTGATTTGAAGGAGGGAAATGATTGACTGAAGTTAAGGAACTTTTATCACCTGAGAAGAGTTCTTAAACAAAAGGTTTTGAGGGTGAGCGCTCCCCTAAATCAGCCTTAGGAGCGTTGGCGCTCCCCTATAAGGTCTTAGGGAGCGTTATAACACTTGCCTGCCCCTCTGAAGGAGCACTATCCATATTTGGAGCGCTGGCACCCTCCTCAAGATTCCTAGGGATCGCTATAGCACTCTGATGCCCCTTTTAAGGGAGCGCTGTCTAATCCGAGGCAGTAGTTGGCCCGTTGAGGAGAATAAGGGGAGGATCTCTCAAGTTTAGAAAGAAGTTGCATTCAAATTCTTGGTTTCATCAGAATATCCCTTATCTAAGGAGGGAATTCCTCAACTTGTTATTAAGATAACTCAAGAGGTTAAGCTCCTCTTAACCTATATAAGCAAGCTCTATGGTGGTGAAAAGGAGGAAGAATTGCTACCATGAAACCTATGATCTCATAGGAAACACACAGTCAGTCAAAGGAGAAGTGATCAGTGAAGCTGGTATCATCCAGGTTGTGGATATTTTGAGCAAGGGTTAGACGAAGAGGACTTGACGAAGCCGTTGCATTCGCATATACGATTGTAAGTAGTGTTGTCGTTATTCTCATTAATATGACACGCTTGGCCTATTTCTTTCTAGTTTGTGTCTGATATTACATGAAATTATCATTGATAGATAGATCTGTTTTCAAGCTAACATCAATAGATTAGGAAGTGGTCGTACTTTGTTTGTCTACAGGACTCAGCGAGGAGCGAGAGTTTGAAGCTCGATTTGGAGCATGCAGGGACAAACATTGATAAAAAGGTATTGTTGTTCTCCTTCCTTCTCATGTGTTAGTTTGTATGGATTTGAAAGGAAGTCAATGTCCACGTTAAGCACTTTATGTCTTAGAGTTAAGGTCTATCTCTTTGAGGAAATCTACCTGTCCATAGGGAGATTTTCCTACAACAGTAGCTACCTTTGGAAGTCATTACTTCCCTTGAACAATAACTATTGATTATTTCTCATATATTGTGCATGGTGTATTGGTGTAACTCTTATATTATTGTTCATTTCTCATTGGATATAGTTGAATGATTTAAGTATAAGTTGAAAAAGGTTTTAAATTGTACTTGATACTGATTCACCCCCCTCTCAGTATCAACAAGATTTTACTTCCTCCCAGAGTTAAGAAGAATAGAGGTGGGTGAATTTGTTTTGACTGTGAATGGAGATAGATATTGTTCTATTAATCCTCTGACTATGCACCCAGTTTATGTCGAGGGTAATATGGAAAGTATCGTTGAAACGATTCCCATATATATCTCTATAATCCATGGTGTTGTGGAGAATTTTTTCATCGGAGCAAACTGCTCCCCCGAAGAGATTCAAATTTATACAAAGTTATTTAAATAATTTCGCAACGTTTTTAACTGGTCTTATGAGGAAATTCTAGGCATAGACCCAAGAATTGTCAAACATGAAATAATGATGTATCATGAAACCAAGTCGGTCTGACAGAAGCTTCATTCGGTAAATCCTCGGAAAGAGGCATCAATTAAGGCTGAAGTAGAGAAACTGCTTAAACCCGATTTTATCTACCCTGTGCAGTTGACGGGGTGGATGTCAAACCCCATTCAGGTTAACAAGAAACAAGGTATGATTCACCTGTGAATGGAATTCTATGACTTAAACAAGGCATGTCCGAAAGATAATTTTCCCACCCCATTCATCGATTAGATTGTCGATGAATGCGTAGGCTGTGAGGTATTTTCATTTATGGATGGTTTTTCGGGATATAACCAGATTCATATCAAACCCAAAGACCAACATAAAATAACTTTTATTAGTCCTTGGGGCATGTTCGCATATCGTAAAATGCCTTTTGGCCTGAAGAATGTTAGAGCCACTTTTCAGCAGGCCATTTCATTTTCTTTCCACAACCTTAGACATATAGTCGAGGCATATCTTGATGATCTAGCATCATGCTCTCGCAAGAGATATGATCATCCCACACACCTCCGACTAATATTCGAACTATGTCACTACTATCGGATTCGCTTGAATCCTAACAAGTGCAGTTTTTGCGTGAATTCAGGTTGTCTCTTAGGTTTCATTGTTTCGACAATAGGGATCATGATCGATCCTCTCAAGGTTGAGGCGATAGTTCAATTGCCTCCCTTTTCCACAATACCCTAGCTTTAGAGATTACAGGTGAAAGAGAACTTTCTTCGGCGTTTTGTTGCGAATTACGCTGAGATCACTAAATGGTTTATGATTCTTTTGAAAAAGAGAGTCCCATTCTGTTGGGATGAATCCACTCAATTCTCTTTTGAAGTGTTTAAACATGCCCTTACGTCTTCCCCTCTGCTCTGGCCTCCCGATTATAATAAATATTTCTTGTTGTATTTGGTTGTGGCAGAGATGAACATCGACATGGTGTTGGTTCAAGAGGATGATATTCTTAAGGAGCATGCTATTT
Organism: Picea mariana; assembly: GCA_032191745.1. Classification (NCBI taxonomy): domain Eukaryota; kingdom Viridiplantae; phylum Streptophyta; class Pinopsida; order Pinales; family Pinaceae; genus Picea; species Picea mariana. The sequence continues at coordinate 129,830 of JASDQU010103933.1, forward strand.
ATTACCTGAGCCGAGGTCTATTCGGGTCGGAACTCAACTATTCCCATGTTGAGAAGCTTTCTTTGGCAACAATTCATGTTGTCCAGCGGTTCCATCATTACATTCTACTTCGCAAGACCACTATCATTGTCGGTGTGAACCCTTTCCAATATGTTTTGATATGATGGGTCATTGGCGGAAATATCAGTAGATGGATTGTTATCCTCTAGGAATTTGACTTGGATTTTGTTTCCACAAAATCCAAAAATTCATTAGTCTTTGCCAAACTTATTTCAGAACTTCCAGTCAAATCTAGTGATGTCACGCTCGAAGAATCTCCTATGAAAGGAGATAGTTTTCTAATTGCATCTTCGGACCCATGGTATGGAGATATACTAGTCTATCTCTAGACTTTGAAGTGCCCTGCTTCTGCTTCCCGCGACGAGCATCGACGAATTCGCCATTAGGAAAAAAACTATCTCATACTCGATGACACTTTGTATCATCGAGGTGTAGATTGCATTCTTTGATGATGTCTTATACACAAGGAAGAAAAGCTCATTTTGAATGAATGCCACACCAGAGCACGTGGTGTCCATTTGTCTGGGTTGGAAACAAGCCAAAATATTCTACGTGTCGGTTACTTCTAGCCCACATTAATCAAGGATTGTGTTGAGGTAGTCAAGAAGTGCCACCCATGTCAGATATTCTCTCGGAAGATGCGAGCACATCCTGCTACCATGTTTCCTATCATTGTTGTTGGTCCTTTCACCAAGTGGGGGATTTACTTTACTACATGTCACCCGAATTCAACCAGGGGGCATCGTTACATCATCGTAGCGGTAGAATACTTTACAAAGTGGGTCGAGGTTATGCCACATTTAACAATGATTGAGAAACAACGAGTATTTTCATTTTTAACCAGATAGTAGCAAGGTTTGGCATCCTGAAAGAGATTTGCACTGACCATGGCAGTCACTTCCAAAACAAAATGATGACCGAGTTAACATCAAATCTTGGGTTGAGGCAAGAACATTCATCACCTTACTAACCACAAGCGAATGGTCAGGTTGAATCTGTGTATAAGTCTCTCAAGACTATTCTTCAATGAACGATCAATTCTGCCAAGTCAAATTGGAATTTGATTTTGTACTCGAAATTCTGGGCCTACCGAATGTCTATAAAGACTGCCACTAGTTTCTCACCTTTTCAACTTGTATACGGGATGGAAGAAGTCTTTCCTATTGAGTGTCAGATCCCGTCTCTAAAGTTGGCAGTGGAATTACTGCCAGACACTTCATCGCTTGAGGAACTCCTATTATATCTCAAGAAACTCAATAAGCAACGTCATGATGTAGCCTTGACCAATGAGGCTCATAATAAATGAGTCAAGTGTTAGTACGATCAATCTGTTCTTCCAGAAATTTTCTTTGAAGGCGATCTTTTCCTGGTCTATGATCAAGACAAAGATCCCCTGGGGGCATGCAAGTTCAAATCCATGTGGTTCAGACCATTCATCATGAAATAGGTCTTAAATAAGGGCGCTTACCATCTGGTTTAATTTGAAGGAAATGCCTTGGCGGGCCTAGAAATGGGCTTTACCTCAAGAAGTATTACTCTTAGGTTGGTCGCCTGGGTGACTTCTTGTACATATGTATAGTTCTTATACAGTTTTTTGTCCTTTTGTATTTATGTCTTCTTTTCATAGTGGCAGATGTCAAGTGAATCATAGGTGTTCTTTGGGTTTGCAGACGGTGCTATCTGATACACTCGGAGGCTTGCTTCTACAACTTGGGTGATTTTCACACCTGGAGCCCAGTTGCTATCTTTTGGAGGTCTAGGTGACACTACACACATTGTCATCGAGTACATTGTAGTGATATAATTCCTTTGTGGTGCTTTGTCGCATGGCATTTCTCACATCCAAGTATACTTATATGCTCAGCTGGTTGTATCCCAGTTAAATGGGATTTTACTGTGTTTATGATCCTAATTTTCACCGACGTTTCCTTAGGGTACGTCTCTTAGAATGTTACTTTGATTACATTACGTATATCCATGTTCTTAGGAGATTTAATCATATGACATATACTCTAGATAATAAAGTAATAGATTGCCATGTTACACACACATAAAAAGAAGCACACACATACACATGTACATACATTTGTAAAACAAATGTGATCCATAAGACAAATGAGATGTATATATATATCAAAAAGTGTCATGAGTACATAGGTGGGTGTGAACACCTAAAAAATAAGGTTAGGTACCACTCGTTGGGCTCATTCCGTAAAAAAATATACAATGGTGCCCTCGGCACATAAAAGTATAGCCTATATAATCTTGAGGCCTATTGGCCCTGCCATAGTGAATGACGATGTTGGATAAACACCGGCCAAGGGTACTATACGAGTGAGTGCAGTGGGGTTGTGCCCCACCCATCTCAAAAATCTCTCAGCCTCCTAGCTAGAGTTCTTCCTGTGATTGTTGGTCCGCCAGATGTTGCTGGTTTTGCCTCTGGTTGAGGACATCGCCGAGTCCTCGCAAATTTCTTCGGGTGCACTGGACCCACATATGTACATAATATAAACATGAAAGTCAGTGCTCTAGTACACACATAAAAATAAGATATATAAAAACAATTAAAAATTAAATAATGTTAAAAAAATATGTTACCTATCTCTCCTCACTCTTCTCCGAGAGGCATTGGCACATCTAGATTCCTTGAAAAGTTGATTCTAGCATAGGGGTGGTCCTCTATCACTAAAATTTATCATGCCCACCAGTAAAAAAATGTGTCATCAAAGGCCTCTATGGTCCTCCCTCCTCCCTGTAGTGGCAAAAATGCTTCTCATCTGCATACTACTGGGAAGGAGGCCACATTCCCCCGCACAATCTCTCTAAGACTCAAGTTAGGCACTATCTTGAAGAAGAACAAGCAAACAATAGTGCCAAACCAAAATTTTTTGTTGTTGCATAGCCGACACTCTGTCAAGTGTATCTCCATGGATGTGAGCATGGTTGTAGTCCAGTCAAATATTTGTGCCTTCTCGCACTGAATGGAACAATGCAATGGTGCTCGGGAAGCCTGGTGAAGGGCCGTGGATCCAGTAATCTTCCTAATAAGTAACAAGATCACTCTCAGAGTCAAACTCGTGATATTGTGAATTGGCACTTGAGAACCTACCTTGTATGTGTCGACCTGACAATACAACTGAATGTAGTCCTAGATGTTAGAAGGCCCATGGGGAACAGTTCGCAGATTGACTAGTTCCCCTCTCCTCGAGAGGCCAGTTAGGAAGTAGATATATTTATTCATTGGAGTCAATGACTGTCCCTCTATCATAAAGGCCTTTGCATCTAGATGCCAGTAGTCAACTAGGGTGTTCAGTAGCCTGGGTTGTGCCCTCATAAACGGACACCAGAAGAACTTTCATAGACCACATTGTTTCAATGTAGAAATAGAAACAGGATCCTCTTCGACCAGTGCATTGATGTTCTCATGTTCCCCCTCCCTCTAATGGACATACTTGTTCCATGGTAGATAAAATGGATTTAGATCTTGCATTTTAAATTTTTTTCCAAGATTTTGAGGGTGTACGCAGCATGATTTGGCCACAGTCGCGTATGTACATGGGCATAGTGGTTTCCACCTAAGTACATATGCGGGCTGTCCTTGGAAAACCCACATACATGCATGTCGTTGTTTTTAGGAGAGTGTGCCCCCTCAAAAACAAAAAGAAATGCTTAAATGAAGAATTGAAATGCAAGGGGGGTGTATTTGTACTTACTTGGTCCAAGCGGATGTTTGTTTTATCCACTGAAGCTCCCAGAATCAACTTCTTTAGTAAAGGGGTTTTTTCTCCTTTTGGTCAATTTTCGAAATGCAATGGTGAAAATGAGTTGTCAACTTCTATTTATAGAATTTTTTAGCCCTTTTTGCCACTTTTTTGACCCCCTTTGTTATTTTTCCTGGCTTGGAAATCATTTGGTTATGTTTTCGAGTTTCTTATTGGATGTTATGATACACTTTCCTTTTGGTTTGGTAACCTTTTAGGGATCAATCACTTTTGGTATCCTTTGGCAAAAGTCATTTTTTCCAACTTTTTGCATATAAGTTAGGATTTCACCTCCACTTTCTGCATCTCATTGTCTTTTCCACTTTTCCATAGGATTGATCCCACCGAAGTACAACAGAGAACCTTCATTGTTTCTCTATAAGTGTCATAATTAGGTGGTATACCCTACCTTTACATGGATGCACTAGGTATATCCTTCTTGCATTTTGGAATCCATGTTGTCAGTAATGACTATAGACTCAGGAGTCCTTGTTAGTCCTGTCATGATTATGAGATTGAGCCTCATTCTTCTGATGCACCATCATTCTTGGCCTCACCCTCGAGACTCCCAAAATGAGCATGCTTTGTTGTCTTTCAAGATCGCTTTGAAATCCGAAAGAAACATCCAATGAGACTATATTTATGCTTTTCGATATTGTCTGGATTAACTGGGAAAAGTAGCCCTCTGGAGTCTTCTTTAAGCCCTTTTTATACTCTCTAAACATGATAATATTGTCGAGCAATCTTGTTTCCCTTCATTCTTTCCAAACTCCAATTTGAAGGCACGTCTATTTAACGGTAGTTTACCCCTTTTTCAGTTTGAACGGTCAATTATATGAATAAAGGTATGCTATAGGAACTTTAGTTCCTTAGAAGAGTATTCTCAGGTGTAAGTTTAACCCTTTTTCAGGCCTGAGGGACTAAATTTTTGAAAAAGGAACATTCTCCTTGGTTTTGGCTTATCACCTTTTTCAGTCCTTGGAGATTACTTAAGAAAAAGGAACCCCCACGGAGTCCATAGTTAAGCTCTCTTCAGACTCCCTAAAATTGAAAAGATCGTCTAGTGACCTTGTTCCTTCACACTCATTAAATTGGTCCAGAAGAACATATATTGGCATGATTTTAACCCTTTTTCGAGCCTATATATTATAGCGGAAAAAGGTACGCCTTGAGAGATTTGTCTCGTCGGGAGAGTTCTCCTTAGTCACTTTTATACTTTTTCGAGCTAAGGGGACTAAATTCAGAAAAAGGTTGTGATTCCATAGTTAATCTCTTTTCAAACTCCTTAAAATTGAAAATATTGTTGAGTGATCTTGTCTTTGTCACACTCGTTAAAATGGTTTTGAATAGACATCTTTTTGGTGCAATTTTAACCCTTTTTCGAACCGACTATACTATGTATGAAAAAGGTACTCCCTGGAGTCTTCTTTTACATTTTTTCAGACTCTCTAAACGTTAAAAAACTATCGAGCTTACCTTCTTCGGGCTTGTTAAAATTACATTGAAGGGGGTTTCATTGTGTCTTGCTAATCGAATTTTCATCTCTACGTCTTTGGCCTAATGTTAGCTCCATGTTTCTCTCAACTAAACCTTTGAAGCATGCCTTATATGCAAGCCTTGTAGCACTTTGCCTCTATGACCTGACACCTTGACCCATGGAGGAATTTTACCCGAGTGTCCTTTTCTTGCACATGTCTCCTTGCTTTGAGCATTAGTGTGTTCCTTGCACCTTGAACTAGTATGCTTTCTTGCGACACTCATTTCTCCCTTGTAACGTAGCATTCTTTTATTCTTTTTCAAGATCTTTAAAAAATTGAAAAAGATGAAAAGATCAAATATCCCAAAAAGAGGGGATAGGAAATATGTATTCCTTTTGGCAGAAAAAGGAGTCTCCCTTGGAAAAAACAAATCCTTCCATTTTCTCTTCAAGCATTGGGATCTATTATGACCTTAATAAGCTATTATCGCTACATAGAGTTGTGTCCTCCTCCATTTGGTTACTCTTCCAAACACATGGAGATTTTGTGTTGCCTCCTGGATCATGAAATTATTTCAATGTCATGCTGCTTGAGTCTGATCATCTTTCATTATTTTTTCCAATGAAATTTTCACCCAACTCGAGTCAGCCTTTCTGTCATTTTTCTCTTTACCTCATTAGCCAACCATCCTGAGAGTCTAGTCAAGTCTTGATTCAAAATTGACAAAGTTCTATGCCTCATCATCAAGATCCTTTTGTCTTTTCTTGACGAGTCATTGAATACCTTAGGGTAGTGAGTTATGCACTCCCATTATACTCCTACCTGGGTTTTGAAGATCTTGAAGTAGTTGCTCGAGCTATGAAGACCTCATCTCCAATCATCAGGCGTTGTTGGCTTCTTAAGGATGGATACGATATTTGTATATATTTCATTTTGAGATGTAGATCTGCTATGTATTTCTTGCGGCTACAATGTTATATGACATGGATTTGCAGTGTATTTGATTGGAAACCATGATTTATTTCATCCCGAGCATGGGAATGCCCTCCTCGGAGAGACAATTGTTATTTTGCAGATGGCACCTCCCGAACTCTGGTCTCGAGCTCACTCGATTTCATACATTGGTGAAGATATTGTAATGTATTTTGACCATCAGATGCTCTTCTAACCTCACAAATGAGGGGGAATCTGTTATAACCCTAAATTTCTCTACACATTCATACATGGCCTTGGCCCTCTTACTTGCATTTTTTTCCAAAGCACTGTTGAGTTTCTCTTCTTAAAAAACCAATTTTTAGAAGATGTACGTGCCCTTTACCATTATTTCCTGCATACATATGCTCCCTACACCACTACATCTCAGGTACATATGCATGTTGCACCATTACAACCCACATATACTTGAAAAAGTTGCAAAAAATAAAAAGTTGCAAGGAATTCATTGAAATTGACGGGCTATTGGAGGTTTCCCAACTAATCCACATGTTATATCCCTTCACCCAACCGAATAACCATCCTTTTGGCATATAAAAGGAGGTGTTGGGGTCTTGTTAGCACTTCGTAAATCTGTTCAGCTCATAAATAGATGACGAAGGTAACTTTTTCAACCAACTTTGAGACCCGAAACTAGCCTTTTGGATTTGGAGAGGGCTCTCTTAGAAATGGCGCGGTATCCGTGCAGGATATGACTTTGAAAACAATGGTTAGATTTAACACCTATGATATAATGGTTTTTTTTTATGTTGGTGTAGGAATGTAAGACTTGGGCTATGGGGTCGATCTGAGGAAAAGACAGAATAAATGACTTAGTGACTGGACTTGAGAGGATAAGGCTAGGTGAGCAACAACCTTCAGTGTAAAACCGTAATGTGTGGTGGGAGAAAATATAGGAAGTAACTCAGAGCATCACTATAAGAGAATTCAAAGTTAGCTTTAGAAGAAAACATTTTCTCTAAGTGGCGCAAACAAGGGGCGTTGTACAGCAAATCCGAAGGTTCAAAAATTTGTTTTGAAATAGAAAGAAAAACATATGAATCAAATATGACAGGAAGCACATACGTAAAGAGAGAAAAAAAAATACATCCAACTGCTACAACTAGAATATTTTCATTAAGTTACAGGACCTTTGCATTAAATTCCTGTCAAAACTCAAATTACATACAATAGTTGTTGTCTACTAAATTTGTCAACCCACCTATTTTAAATGAAAATGATCCCCATATATAGAAAAATAATGTCACCCTTGGTTGCTAGGGTCTAACTACTCCCTCCTAGAATCATGGATCCATTTTCTTTGAAAGAGAAAACTAACTTCAATGGATTCACTAAAATTAAAAAACCCGACTTTGCCAAATCATAATTGTAACTGAAATATTCTTTACAATCATTGATAATGATCAACATTCAACCCTATGGTTATGATAAGTCATCGTTTTCACTGCTGGATACTTTGACACCCCTGCACAGCAAGTCTGCTATGCAACAATAACCTACAACAAAAACGCAGCGGAATGTGCAACTAACTGGGAAAATAAGCGTTAAATATGACATAGTATATCACTTATAAAACACTATTTTTAGAAACTGAAAGAGGTTTTTTTATTTAATCTCGTTATAAATAAAAAACTCTCTTAGTTTCTATAAATTCATCTCCAGCTGGAAGGAATATGTGTCGCAAAAACATGTCTCGGATAGGAAATCGTGAAAGTTGAAAAATAGGGCTAAAATATTCCTTTGAATCTCCCAGTCTGTGACACATTTTTCAAATCTGAGAGAGGTATTTATTATATGGTTTGTCCTCGAAAAAAAAATCTCAGGGATTTTCAAAATTCCTCTCTAGTTGGTCATAAATTGATCTTGAAGTTGACCACTAAACCGGTCATTTTTGTAGTGCGACCTGTAACTTGTGCACAGGAAAATCCATTGTGCAATGACATCCTCTGCATGACAACATCCTAGGTGCAACAGAATCCACTACGTGAAAAAATACTATGCACGACAGAATCCACAGCGTGACAACATCCTATGTGTGATGAAATCCATTGCGTGACAACATACACTGCACAATGAAATCCTCTGCGTGACAAAAATCCACTGCGCGACAACATCCACTATGCAACGAAATCCTCTATGCGATGAAAATCCACTGCGCAAAAAAATCCTTTGCATGGTAAAGCGCTATGCGCAACACGTAGAAAATTTTGCAGCGCACAGTTGCAAATGGAAATGGAATTAATAAATGAAAACCTTCCTTTTGAAACTGAGCCTTGGAGATGTTAGATGACGCTAGGCATAAAAACAATATGGGTGCTAACATGCATGAATTTGCAAAATTGTTGACAAACCTCTAACCTTATCCATGAAAATCATGGTGCTAACAATTGGCTCCAACGGGGATGCTATTCTCCCTATGAGGTAGGAAAGAATAGTAGACCAGGTGCCAATCCATTGGGCTTCTCCCAAACTCAACTTTCCAACTGTAACTTGTAACCTTCATTTACTGAAAACCCAAACTATATGTTTTCTAAACTGAAATTTGAAACTAAGCTAAAAATGAAAACTACATATTGGTAAAAGAAATGCTCGTAGCACCGAGCTTATTCGCACTCCTACCTACCATATCTGCTGAAAAATATGCCAATCAAGTGAAATCAAAATGCCAATGCAACCATGCAAGCAATTTATCCACTTTTTTCTTTCTTTACACATGCTTTCTCCAAATCTTGTTTATTGTTAATTTGTTCAAAAAATTATCTATAAATTCCAATCTCAAAAAATTAAAAACATTGAGATTGTTTGTCACCTCCAACAAAACTACAAATGGATCCTCCAGAAAGTGCATAAAACAACAATCATGTTTCACCCCTTCTACTGCATCCTTGTTTTCATGTAATTCAACCTGTTTATTACCACAAAAAGGATGAAAATATGTTGATACTGCTGGAAATAACAATCTTTTAAATAAGAAGACAATGCTGGCTAAAATGAAACCCCTAGTGGTAAGAAATCCATATCTAACAGTAATGTTGATTTACCATCATATTTATTTCCAAGATGGTATTTGATCACATGCTACAAATCTGAACTGAAACAACTTTCCATGTAATCAACAATAGGGTCATTAAAAGTATGAGAAGGTTGTTAGTCCTCTTCATTGATAACAATTTTCTCACGTAAAACAATGTCATTGTGAATGCAGTCAGACTTCTTTGATTCCTATGTTATCTCATGATTTACTTTCAACAATTCAAAGGAAGAAAAACATAATGGAAGATAGTTTTCATTTGCAAGTCTACATCCTTCTTCATATTCAAAATCATGCTTGGAGGATTTCTAATTTGAAACATTATAAAAAAAAATCTTCAATAATTTGAAAGAAGCAAAAAACAATGGCAAGGTTCTTTCACCTGATTCAAAACCTTCTTCATTTTCTTCATTGTTGTCATATGCACATTTTTCAATTTCTTTGTATTTCTGAACACACTCATTTTCAGATTCATCCTCTACCAATGGATGCAATTTTGAACTGATAAAACCTTCCATATAACAAGCAACAAGGTCATTAAACACATGAGAATATTGCTGCAATTTCTTGTCAATTGTTTCCCATGAATCAGTGTGATTTTGCATCAGCACAATTCCTCTTCCTCGGTGATGATCTTTAAATTTTCTTTCAACAATTTAAACAAAGCAAAGCATAAAGGTAAATAATTTCCTTAAGTTGATTCGATACTTTCTTCATATTCTTCTTTGTAGCTGTGATATGTAGGCTGATTGATCTCATTATACTGTTGAAAAGGAACATTTTATGATAGAGAATGTGCAACTGGTTGTTCTAGGATGTCAACATCATAACCATCATCATATTCATCATATATAGTAAAATCAACAACATCTACAATGTCATCTAACAAGAAAAAGTGTGGGACATCAACCTTCTCTTCAACAAACTGATTTGCAAATTTATTTTCTTGACTGTCTACAAATGAATACATAAAATAATTAGTTTCTTTCTCATGATGAGAAAGACTAGGATGTAAATTAGCTTCTTGTTTATGCACAATCTCATGTTCTTCTGCTACACCATCATTCTCTGTATTTGCAACACTCTTTAAATTCTGATTTTGTGGCCTCTGACATGCTTGAAGATTGTCTTCCACTTTGTGAGCATTGTTGAACATCTGTTTCAAAGACATAGACTTCCTCTCCATCAAAAGAAAAGATAGGTATGATTGAAAGGTTTTTACATAATGGAGCATGGCAACAACTTCAGGAGGTTGGACTTCTTTAGGCAGTTTATAATAAAGACTAGCAAACCTCCTACTGAAATTTAAGATGGTTTCATCTTTCATTCTTCTCATGGCATAAAACTCTGAAAGGATTAGATCCCATGACTTTCTCTCACCCCAAAATCTATGGAAAGCTTCCCTCATTTCATCCCACTAGCTAATTGGTTGAGGCTGCAAATGTCTGAACCATGCTTTGGCATCTCCTTGTAAGGATTGAGAAAAGGCCCTCATAGACACATCATCATGTTTGATCTCAAAAATTTCTATAAAATGCTCAAAGTCCTGAATATTTTTTTTAGTTGACTTTCCATCAAGGTCTCCATCGAACCGAGGAAGGTACTTATAATGTTTCAGAGGAAAGTGATGAAGGATGGAAGGAAATTTAAGAGGATTGTATATTTCTTGAATCTTGGAGGGTGTAGGATTAAGAACAGAAGGTAAAAGCTCAACTTTGGTTTCATTAAGCTCACAAGAATGATCATGAACATCATATGTCTTAGAGGAAGGAGCTTGGTGAATATCGGTTATACGAGAAGAGGGAGGTATACCTATAGTTTTCCATGCAGGACATACAAGGGTAGATCTCTGGGCTTCATTTGAATGCAGTAAGTGAAGAAATATTCTTTTGAAAAACTCAGGAAAGGACAAGAAGATATTGATAAAACATAAAAGTACTTCTTGAACTAAACTTAATCTTGAGTACCTTATTTTTCCATACTACTCTTCCATATCTCTATCAACAGGTCTCATTCTCTAGTGGAGTCTTTGAATCACATTTGAAGCTTGATTGGAGTCGCCATGAAAACTTTAGCTCTGGATTCTTCTGCCAATGGAATCATCTTCAACTAATTTTCTGATGTGTGGAGTTGTTTGAGAAGAAATACAGCCAATATGTGCCTAAGTGTCTGCTGCTCTCATACCTTAGAACTGAAACAATGTCATTTTTCCCATGGAAAGTTTCATTCAATTCCATCCCCGGCAACGACGCCAGAATGTTAGCACTCCGTAAATTTGTTCGGCTGATAAACAGATGACGAAGTTAACTTTTTCAACCAACTTTGACACCCGAAACTAGCCTTTCGGATCTGGAGAGGTATCTCTCAGAAATGGCGCGGTCTCCACGTAGGATATGACTTTGAAAATTGTGGCTAGATTTAACACCTATGATATAATGGGTTCTGGTTATGTTGGCTCAGGAAAGTAAGACTTGGGATATGGGGTTGGTCTGAGTAAAAGGTGGGAAAAATGACTTAGTTACTAGACTCAAGAGGACGAGGCTAGGAGAGAAACAACCTTCAGTGTAAAATCGTAATGTGTGGTGGGAGAAAATATAGGAAGTAACTCGGAGTGTCGCTGCAGGCGAATTCAGAGTTAGCTTTAGAAGAAAATGTTTTGTCTAAGTGGCGTGAACAAGGGGTGTTGTACAGCGAATCTGCAGGTTCAAAAATTTGTTCTGAAATAGACAGAAAAATATATGAATAAAATATGATAGGGATCACATACATAATGAGAGAAAACAGAATACATCCAACTACTACAACTAGAATCTTTTTGTCAAGTTACAGGACCTTTGCATTAAATTCCAGTCAAAACTCAGATTACATACAATAATTGTTGTCTACTAAATTTGCCAACCCAACTCTTTTACATGAAAATGATCCCCATATATAGAAAACTAATGTCACCCTTGTCTGATAGGGTCGAACTACTCCCTCCTAGAATCATGGATCTATTTTCTTTGAAAGAGAACATTAACTTCAATGTATTCACTAAAAATAGAAAACCCAACTTTGCCAAATCATAATCATAACTGAAATATTATTTACAATCATTGATCATGATCCAAATTCGACCCTATGGTTGTGATAAGTCATCATTTTCACTGCTAGACACTTTAACACCCTTGCACATCTAGTTTTCTACACAACAATAACCTACAACAAAAACACAGCGAAATGTGCAACAAACTAGGAAAATAAGCGTTATATATGACATTGTATCTCATTGATAAAAAACTATTTTTAGAAAATAAGAGATTTTTTTGTATTTAAGCTCATTTTAAAGAAAACTCTCTCTCGATTTCTTTAAATTCATCTTCAGATGGCAGAAATATGTGTCGCAAAAACATGTCTCGGACAGGAAATCATGAAAGTTGAAAAATAGGGATCAAAGATTCCTTCGAATCTCCCAATCTATGACACTTTTTTCAAATATGAGAGGCATTTTTATTATTTGGTTTTTCCTCCACAAAAACCTCTCGGGGATTTTCAAAATTCCTCTCCATTTGATCAGAAATTGATCTTTAAGTTGACCACTAAACTAGTCATTTTCGCAATGCAACCTGTAGCCTGTGTGCAGGAAAATCCACTGCATGATGACATCCTCTGCGTGAAAACATCCWATGCTCGAAAAAATCCATTGCACGATAGAATTTAGTGCACAACAACATCCTATGCGCGATGGCATCCACTACACGATGAAATCCACTCCGTGATGAAAACCACTGCGTGACAACATCCTATGTGTGGAATCCCACTGCGCGACAACATCCATTRCACGATGAAATCCTCTGTGCGACAAAAATCCACTGCGCGACAGAATCCTTTGCACGGTAAAGAACTCTAAGCAGCACGTAAGAACTTTTGCAGCACGCGGTTGCAAATGGAAATGGAAATAATAAATGAAAACCTTCCTTTTGAAACTGACCCTTGGAGATGTTAGATGATGCTAGGCATAAAAGCAACATGGGTGCTAGCATGCATGACTTTGCAAATTTTTTGACAAACCTCTAACCTTATCCATGAAAATGATGGTGCTAACAAGTCTCATTTCACATCTAAGCATAAGAATAGTGAAACTCTGCCCGATTTCACTTCCCCTCCTTGCCCAAGATATTGTTGTCTTTTGTGAGAATTGCCTCAACATTCCCTGATTAGTCCCTTCTTCATCCATTTAACCCATTCACTTCCCAAGAAGAGATTAGAAGGTTGATAGGAGAAGTTCATACAAGGTGCACTTGGAGCTTGGTGAAGAGGAGCCCGGACCAAGTTTGTGGAATGATAGCCGACATAGATTGTAAAGGTATAATCTATGTGTTATTAATACAAGAATTACATTTTCCCGTCCCAAATGATGGTGTCTTCAATACTTTTATTGGTTTTTTCTTGATATTCTAACATCTAACCCTAACATGTATATGGAATAACATTCTTTTCATTCTCTGTTTGTTAATCTTTGGATATAGGTCATCCCTGGGAGGAGGCATGCAGTCAGTGGAACTTCCAAGCATGAGGAGGTCATCACCAGACATGGAATTAGAGGTATAGTTACCCAATCTTTTTTTTCCTTGATTTCTTCATATGATTATTTGTTATGTTTGGGGTAATATAGAGAATTAATTGACTTTTAGACAATTAATCAATCTGCCTACATTCTAAACCTTGGTGTAGATAAAAGGGGTGTTTTCCCGCTAGTAGAGAGAAATTCAGATGATAAGCCTCTTCGAGGGGGAAACCTCCTTATACATCATATGAATTCACAATTACAAGATGATTCCAAATGAAAATGTCTCCTTTGTATATATAGGATACTAGGAGGTATAATTACAACTAATGGACCCAAGCCAACATAAATAAAATAACAATACCAATGTAATATGCCCAAATTAAGGGGTAATTTGCCATGAATTATGACTTAACATGCCCCTCCCCTTCAGACAAGTGTTGTCCTCAACACTTGAGTAGTTCTAGATGCTTTTGTATAAAAGACTCATCTTCCCATGTGGAATCTTCAATAGATAGTTTCTTCCACTTAATGAGATACTTTGAAATTGATCTATTCCTCAGTTGGAAAATTCTTGTGTCAGTGATAGCTTCATGCTCCAATATTATTTTTCCTTCCTCATAAAGTTCTGGAAATACAATTTGAATTGGAATCCTTTCCCCTATAACCTTGTTTAAGCATGAAACATGGAAAACAGGGTGTACTCACGAAGATGCAGGCAACTCCAATTTGTATGCCATGATACCAATCTTTTTCAACACCTTATAAGGGCCATAGTACTTTGGTGATAATTTATTATCCTTATTATATTGCTTGAGGGACATCTGTTTGTATGGTTGTAGTCTTAAAAATACCCCATCCCCTACTTCAAAACTTATTTCACTAGGATGTTGATCTTCTTGTTGTTTCATTTGATTTTGTGCCATGGTCATGTTGTCCTTTAAGAGTTGGAGAACTTGTTGTTGATGCTTGATGTGATATTCCACTGCTTGAACCTTATATTTTTCTTTTAGATAAGAAGTGATGGATGGTGGGTGATATCCATAAAGCACCATAAATGGTGTAATTTTTGTTGTAGTATTAAATGAAGTGTTATACCACCATTCTGCCAAGGGTAACCACTTGAACCATTGTGTTTGTTTATCATATACAATGAAACAAAGGTATCCTTCCAAACATTTGTTCACTATCTCAGTTTGTGCATCAGATTGAGGATGATAAGATGAACTATGAGCCAATTGAGTACCAAAATAATAAAATATATGTCCAAAAATGTCCTATGAAGATAGGATAATTGTCACTTACAATAATATTTGGGCTTCCATGTAGTTTTTGAACTGTCTCCATGAATGCAGTAGCAATTGTACTAGCTTTGAAAGGATGAGAGAGTGCACAAAAGTGTGTGTTCTTGGTAAGTCTATCAACAATAACCATGATGACACTCTTTCCTTCAGAATTTGGTAACCCTATGATGAAATCCATGGAAACCTCCTCCCAACGCTGACTTGGAATGGATAATGGTTATAAAAGACCTAGGGTATTAACTGGTTCCACCTTATTTTTTTGGAAAACCAAACATTCTTCCACAAACCTTTAAACATCAATTTTAAGTCCATCACAAAAATATTCCCACTTGACCCTATGATAGGTTTTCAAAAATATTGAGTGCCCTCCTATCAAAGAAGTGTGAAATTCCAAAAGTACCTTTTGTTTGAGTTGGGAGTTCTTACATAAATATAAGTGATCTTTGTACCATAGTGAATCATTTTTTCATGTAAATGTGTTGAATGCATTGGAATCCTACTACAACCTTTGAATGAGATTCCACTCTTCTTCATCGTTTTTCCATTCATCCCTTTCTTCTGTTATCCAATTAGGTTGGAATATAGAGATAGAACATAATTCATCTACCACAACATTTTTCTTCCCATTTTTATAGATGATTTCAAAGTCATAACCCAACATCTTGGTCACCCATTTTTGTTGCTCTTCTGAATATAGTCTTTGTTCCAAGAAGTATTTAAGACTGTCATGATCTGTTTTGACATTGAAGTGCCTATCTATTAGGTAAGGGAGCCATTGCTTTAATGCATTTATTATTGCCATCATCTCCTTATCATAAATGGGTTTGTGTAAGTGCTTTCCCTTGAATGGTCGACCTTCAAAAGCAAGGGGCCTTCCTTCTTGCATCAGAACAACACCAATGCCATTTCTTGAGGCATATCATTCCACAATAAAGGCTTTTGTGAAGTCTGGTGTGTTCAAGACAAGAAATTTGCACATTTCCTCTTTAAGTTGTTCAAAATATTGGGTTGCCTCTGGATTCCATGAAAATGAATCCTTCTTAGTTAATGCAGTTAAAGGTGGTTCTATTCTTCCATAGTTACAAACAAACTTGTGGTAGTAACCTATCAAACCCAAAAATCCTCTAATATTCTTTAGTCCACGGGAATGGGAAACTTATCTTTAATGGTGATATTTTTGAGCTCTCTATAATTTAGACACATACGCCATGAGCCTTCTTTCTTGAGTACCATTACCATCAGTGCAGATTAAGAACTTTGGCTAGGTCTAATAATTCCAGCCTCTAACATTTCTTCAACCATATGCTCAATCTCACTCTTCTGGGCATAAGGGTATCTGTAAGGCATGATGTTAGGAGGAGAACTCCAATAAATTAAGTGAATAGATGATCATGATCACGAGTGGGTGGAAGACCTCAAGGAATATCTTCAAATACGTTGGAATTCTTATCAATGATCCCTTTGAGATCTAGGGTAATAGATGGCTTAGATGTTTGAAAATCTAGTGAGCTTAGTTGTACAATTGCACTCTAATGCCCCTTTTTCAATAATTTTGTCATGCCATTAGAGATCTATTGTGATACCCTTTAACTCAAATTCCTTTCCTTCCAATGAAAATTTTATGAAAAGTTCTTGAAAAATAAAATCCACAGTTCTGTTGGCAGGCGAAATTGAATGCTCGTCAACTGGAGGGGTGGATCCAGTTCGGGGTTATCTAAATAACCCAAGCCGTTTGGAATGATCCACTCTGATAGGTTTAGTGGCTCTGTTAGCCGATCTAATTCCTAGGGAAGTGAAAGAAAAACTAAACTAAAGAAACTAATCTAAGTGAAAAACAACTACTGCAAACTATATACAAATCGGAAACCATAGATACAACTTACTTACTAATATTATACAACAATAATTCTACTTATTAAATGTTCAGTTATCAATACAATTATAATTCTATGATATGTACAACATTCACAGATTGCAAATTTTTAATCGAAAACCTGCGAAAATCATGTATGAATTGACAGCGAAGCTATCGTTCATTTTTTTTATTTTTTATAACTTTTACAAACAGGAAGTAAATTGATAGCTATCTAACTAAGCAATAAAAATAATAATCTATGCTGGGAAATGAAATGATAGCTATCTAACTAAGTAACAACAATCTATATTATATATCTATCTAAACTACAGTGAATCTTTATTAATTAAACTATTGAAACAAAATAACAAACTGACCTGAAATTAGCGCTTCCAATTTGTCTTGTGCATAGTACTCAATTTCGCTATTCGACGGGGGAAACCCACACCAGATTCTCCAAAAAACTTCGCGTAAACATAAAGAAATAATGCTTCTAAATGATGATGATAGAACAGTTAAAGGAGGCAGCAACAACAATTTTATATTTTAAAAATAATCACATTAAGATAAATCCCTCTGCAAAGATTTGCACATAACTGCTAATTTAACAAAGAAGAGAAACCTTCTATTCATTAAATTCAAACAGAGTAATTGTTGTGAGTAAAATAAGAGACATCAAATACAGACAATATTTAAACCAAATCACATCAACCTGCAACAAATTATGATAGCTAAAGTAGTAGATAATTTGATTACAAACTGATATGAACAAAACTCGAAATAAAAGTTTGATATATTGAAAGCTAAAGCTGTTACAAAACATACACTTTCATTCCAGTCTGAATCATCAATCCATAGTCTCTGTCTCCAAGCAGCGATGGCTTGTTTACAAAAAATAACAAGTATATAAAGGCCACAGGGTGAAACATCCCATGTGGAAAGTATCAAAACTGTTCACAAAAAATATGGGAACAAACTCCGAGATTCCTTTTTTTGCCTAAGACTAACAACTTAAACTAAAACTATGTAACAAAAAGTATGTTCTAAAATGCCACAGCAGATCCAATTCCCATTTAAATTCGTGTGTACCTGCAGATGGATAAGAATAAACAATTTTAGATATCGTTTTATTGTGAAATCAACAAAAATTCCAAATTTTATGACTAGCTACAGAATCTCACGAATATGTAGCTGGTCATATTTACAAAAAAAATCATTTGAAATCAATCCAAATGATAACAAGAATGTATGCGGTGAATCAAACAACTCTTAATTACTAATTCAAAGAAAGCAAATCATTCTTGGTAAAACAAACCAAATCTTTCATGCCAATTCGAAGCAAACGAAATCATATTGAATTAATCGAATGGTAAGAGGAATGTGTGCGATCTATCAAACAATTCTTTTGTTACTAATTCAAAACAAATACAATCGTTTATGTTAATTCAAGGACAAAAAAATCATGTCAAATTGATTCAATCAAAACAGAGCTATATTCAATCTAGCAAACAAATCTTTTGTACTGATTCAATGCAAACACAATTCAAAACAAAATCATTCTTGGAAATTTGAAAATAACAGAATCGTTTTGAATCTATTCAAACAAAATAGAACTAATTCAGAGAAAACACAATCGGCTATGCTAATTCAAACCAAATCAATCAAAAATCAATGTTGAAATAACATACCTGGGTTGTAGGAAAATGATTCGGTCAGGATAACTTTGAGTTAACAAAGGCAGTAGCTGCCTCAACATTTCTGAAGATGATAGAACCCGTGGTCTTTTGCCTCTTATCGTTGGCTTGCAGTCTATCATTTTCCTTAGACAACACCGTCACCTGGTCCTCTAAGGACTTAATTTTGGATTGCAATAGAGGGACATCTGTGTAGTATCGTTCCAGCCAAGAGTTGCATTGAGTGCACTGTTGTTGATCGGGCCAAGTCACTACAGGTGAGGGTTATTTTAAATTACTAGGGGTTCCACTGTCAAACTTAATTTCGGGGAAGTTAGGGTCATCCTTGAGACATGGTGGGAGGTTGGATACGTAGTCATAGGGTTCAGCAGAACAGAGGCCGTGTGAGTACGGGTATTCCTCGGCCAAAAAGCGTTCAATCTCAGAGTCAAAATCCTCTTTCAAAGCAATAGGCTTATGGTCTATGTTTTGTTTGGGCTTGTTCCGAGCACACCTGGATACCCAACGTGCAACTTTCTTTCCCTTGCTGTTGACATATGTATTACCCTTGCCCTTCTTCCTTACAGGCTTCTTAACGGTCTTAGCATTGTCTTTCGAACATGAGTCAGGCATAGTGTTGGGTAGGTCAATGTTGGGGTAGGTCGAGGGTTTGACAGCGGGTAGGAGGGTAGGAGGTGGCACGGCTAGCCCAACAAGGGTTTCAGTGACCACGGTCTTGTCCACTTGAATACATTTGGGAGTGGCAAAGCCATTCCTGAACATGAAAGCTTGCCAACAGTCACCACTCAGCCTCAAATGATGCACAATAATGATTTTGATCAAACAGTGATGGAAGAGGCTGGAATCAGCCTTTTCCCTCTTAAATCGTTTAGACATTTTATACAAACTGCGTAGGAGGTAGTGAGTCATATTCAAAGGGAAATCTATGAAAGTCATAAGCAACCGGAGATGGTAAAGAAACACTAAACCATAACAAACTTTGCAAGTCACGAATTGCTTAACAATGGCCAATAGATCATGCCACCTAGACTTAAGGGTAGTGACTGGCATACCTCTGTCACAACTGACAATTTTCCTTGATGTGAATAGGAGCGGCCACGACACTTCATCCACTTTTGAATTCTTAAACCACCTCTTCCCTTTAGCTGGAAAACCTGTGGTTGAACTAAGGAATTCTTCATTTAGCTCGATTTGGATGTCCCCAACCTTAGCCCTACATCCGTCGAATGTGAGGGAAAACTGTTGGGCGACCACGAGGGTTAAACCCTCAAATTTTTGTATCAAAACTAATCAGCCATTATTTTCCAGGTCCTCACGAGCATTGTCAAATAAAAGCAGTGTTTGGACACCATTAGGTTCTATGCGCACTACAGGTGCCATAGGGGAGAACACACAGTCAGCAGGGTAAATGGTGAGGAGGCTAGACAGGCTAGGCACAGGACCAATTCCCACAAGTTTCTCCAAAACAAACAGAGGTAGCCCGAGATACAAGGCAGACATTAATGCTCATGTGTGCGAGGGTGGTGGAATGACTTGATACCATGCAAAACATTGATTTTGATATGTACAATCGATGGTACCTTTGCGATTCAAATTACTATTGGTGTGTGTCAAAAACAATGTAAATGACATGCCAAACAAACAACTATTGAAAACCATGACAAGTAGATCCGAATGTTTGAACAAACAATAGATTTTGCATGATTTAAAACAAAACAAATATTTTGAATATGGCACCAAGGATTTGATCATAAAATTTATGTGTCCTATGAAACCATTGCACCAAGGATTTAATCAAAGACACCAAAACTCATTGCATGGCGAATCTATAAATTGAAACCATATCTATAAAAATGCAAAGTGAATAAAAGTTTGGTGTTTTGACACATGTGTGACCACTATTGAGTTGGAAGTGAAATGACCACATGAACAAGAGTATTCATAACAATCCAAGGATGATTTTAATGCCATCGACATGACTTTCAATTCAAGGTTTTCACGCTTGCAGTCGTGAAAATGAAAACGAGAAGCATATATGCAAAAGCAAAGATGATATTGTCATTTTGTTTTTAACAATTATGACAAGTATTTGGGGTTCAACACCCTTGTGTAGGAAGCTTATAAGGAAAATATAAAAATGCAAAATGGCTGCCAACAATGGCGACACACTGGTAGAAGCAGTTATCTCTGCCAAAAGAACAAATCCAGATTATGATAATGAGAATAATTTTAACTCAAAAACAACAAGAAAATTGTTTAAACATCATCATTAATCAAATATTCCAGATGTTCTTAAAAGATGAAAACTGATAGCAGTCTTAAGACAAGTGAGTCATGATATTAAAGATAAAATCTCCAATACTATTGACAGAGCCACTGCTGCCAGCAGGCGTTCATAGCCTCGACAGGGTTTCCATTTAACCCACTCTGATATCTGTATCCTGCCAAGAAGTTCCAGATCAAAATAAAGGACATTTTAAGGTCAAGAGATTCCATATTTGCAGATTTTCATATACCCGACATTGCTTCGTTGCTAGGGGGCCTGTTCAGTACCCCGACGAAGTTGTCTTGGCGTCATGCATGCATTTACCCGCTGCCAGCAGACCTGTTCAACATTCTGATGGGTTTACAAGCACTTCCCACAGCTCTTTTAATGATTTATTTTTTAAAGATATATAATTGAGCAGGGTGACGCTGAAAATTATGATATTTTAGACATATTTTTACAAACCTTGAAAGAATTTTTAAAACTGTCCTTCATTAAGATTCAGGGATGGTTTGATTACAAAACCAACCTTCAAAAGCAGGGAGACATCTTCTGAGTTATTCCCTTAAGGAACAGGGGCAGCGTAAGAAGATAATGGATGATCGTGACAGGCTTTACTTATAGACTGAAATCAATAAACTTCTTTCAAACAACAGTCTTTCCTCAAGTTGGTTGTAAATTTTAGAAGCATATCACAATAGATGTTTAGACAAACTTTCAACAGTCATTTCAGAGGAAGAATTTTATGTTTTCTTTGTCTGAACAATTCATAATTCAGGTATGTGTAAAAAGCAAAAACTGATAAGTGTAAAGGGGGAAAAAATCAAAAACAAAACAGCAAAAGAAAAGAAAACAGAAGAAAAATATTTACACAGTATACACAAGGTTGTCATCAAGCGAAATATATTTTCAAAGCTTGGTTGTTCACCAGATAGGTGTCTGGATGTCCCTCTAGATTTTGTAATCGGAAAGAGCCGGGACCCAATTTCTCAGCAATTAAAAATAGTCCTAGCCATAAGTTCTGAAACTTCGTATGCTCTCCCTTTCCCTCATGCAGTTTGTCCCATTTCAAGACAAGGTCACCTACTTCAAAGTTCCTATCAGAGGCAGAGTTGGAATCAAACCAAATTTTAACCACTAGTTGATGCTGATCTAAATTATGTTTAGCTTGAGCTCTTACCTCTTCTAGTTTTATTAAAGTGTTAATTCGTTTCTCCAAAGGAGGGCAGTCTCCTTATATTTTCTGCGATAGCTGTAGTGAGGGAAGAAGAATATGTGGTGGCAGAATTGCTTCTCTGCCATAAACAAGAAAAAAGGGAGAGTTACCTACAGCAGTTTTCAGTGTTACTCTATCATCCCAGATTGCGTTTAACAGTGCATTGTGCCAATTTTTGTGATTTTCAGATACCGTTCTCTTGATGATTTTAATCAAATTCTTATTTGTTGATTCTGCCCATCCATTTCCCTGGGGATAATAGCTGGCAGAATACTTCAATTTAATTCCCTTTTCTAGAGAGAATTTTCTCATCTCAAGAGACGAAAAATAAGAAGCGTTATTGAATACTAAACAGTCAGGGATACCAAAATGAGTAATAATATTTGAATTTAAAAAGGCAATTACCTAACTGGTATTCACAGTTCTTAATGCAGCAGCTTCAGACCACCTAGTGAAGTAATCTGTGGCTGTTATAATAAACTTATGTTGCTATGAGAATGGCGGATTGATTGGACCTATAATATCAAGACCCCATTGCTGAAAAGGGGAGTCTACTGAGACATGCTGTAAAGGAAAGGTTGGTTTCTATATTCACCCTGATGCTTTTTGACAAATAATACATTTGCGACACAAGGCATGAACATCCCTAAAAAGTGTGCGCTAGTAATAACCAACTCTCAAAACTTTATGGGTAGTGGTATCCCCACCAAAATGCCCACCAGCTTCTCCTACGTGCAATTCTAGTAAGACCTTTTCTGCTTCATCTTTCTCAAGACAGCGCATTAGTACTCCATCAAAATTTTGACGAAATAGAACACCATTAATCAACTAAAAGGAGGCAGATTTTAATATTAACGCTCTTATTTTAGTGGGATCCAGGTGACAGAGGGTTGACCCATGTTCAAGACATAATTTTATATCGTCATACCAGGGACTGACAAAGTTTTGTGCACAATAGATTGAATTTTGATTATGCTGTCCTGGGTTTGACATATCGTTTTCTTCTTGTTGTCTTGCTGCTGAGTCAGGGACTAACTTGCATAGCCCTTGGCCTATCACTATTTGAGCTGGTGTGATTTCTATTTCATGCTCCTGTAAGGAGGTAACCTAGTTCGCCCTCTTTTCACCTAGTTCTTTCTGCACTAACAGATTTCTGCCAGCTGGGTAAGGGACAATAATTTTCGTCATAGATTTTAAAAGATAAGAACGGAAGTGATTGACTGCTTTAAAAATAGCATAGGCTTTCTAATCTACTGCTGGGTAATTAGGTTCAACACCTTTGAAAGTAGAGCTCATAAAGGAAATTGGGACTTCATGGTTTTCAACATTCTTTTGAGTTAGGACAACAACATAGGAGTGGTCAGAAGCAAATGTGTAGAGTGTGAAGTCTTGCGAAAAGTCAGGGCTCATGAGAGAAGGAGCGTCTATTATGGCCTTTTTTATTGAATTAAAATCTTGGTTTTCTAAGGGTCCCCAATGATATTGTACGTCCTTCTTAATTAAATTCTGTAAAGGTCTCACCATTTCGGAGAAACTAGGGACGAATCTCCTAACAAAATTTATCTGGCCTAAGAAAGACTGCATAGACTTTTTGGATGAGGGATGGGGAAGTTTCGAGATGAATTGAGTCCTTTCAAGGTCGATAATCATCCCGTTGCTTGACACAATAAATCCTAAGATTTTACCTTGTTCTACTGTGAAGATAGATTTTTTAGGATTCAAGGAAATGTCGTACTTACGACATCGCTGTAGAATAGCTCTTAAATGAGCTAGATGATCAGTTTTGTTTTTTGAAAATATAGTAAAATCATCTAAGTAAACTACGTTGGATTGATTGATTAAGCCTCAGAAAGAGATGTCCATCACTCTCTGGAAAGTGGCACCGGTATTAATTAGTCCAAAGGGCATTTTCCTATAAGCGTAGGTGCCCCATGGAGTGCGGAAGGTAGTTTTAAGTTGGTATGGAGGAGACATCATGACTTGGTTGTACCCTGAACAACCATCCAATAAGGATATTCTTTCAGAGCCAGATACTTGTTGAAGGATCTGTTCCATGGATGGGACAGGGTAGTTTTCTTTATCAGACGCTTGATTAAGGTTTCGAAAATCGACGCATAGTCGGATTTTCCCACTTTTCTTCTGAACATGGACAAGGTTAGAAACCCATTGCGTGTGCCTAACTTGGAAAATTATCTTAGCATTCAGGAGTTTATTTAATTCTTTTTTGACGGTCGGTTCGAGCTTAGGGTGCATTTTCCTTAACTTTTGTTGAAATGGCAAGGTTTGGGGTTTCATAGGAATGACGTGTTGTATGATGTTAGGGTCAAAAGTTTTAAGGTCATCATACATCCATGCAAAAACATCTTTGAATTCTTTAAACAATTTAATAAAGGCGGCTTTCTCTTGTTCAGAACACCCCACCCCTAAATTAATGCAATGTGGATTGTCATTAGTTCCCAAGTTTACTTTTTCATACGATAATGAGGAACTATTGGTTTTACAGTTGACCGATTTTTTAAATTTTTCTTGAAGATTGTAAATTTTTTCTAATCTAACTACAGATTTAGGGATCGAATTTACCATGTCCGATGAAGATTTAGGAGATCTCAGATCTGGTATTACCGTGAAATTGCGTAGATTGTCGTCATGAGTGCATTCGTCGATCATCATGCCTTGGAATGTTTCTTCCATATGCAGGAAACTAATAATTTGTCGATCGTCGTCGAAGACTCTCCATTTTGTGATGTTGTCAGGAACGGATGGCCTGAACAATAGTTCGATGGAGAATGCATTCAGGGGCAAGCCTTCTGCAGGAAAGAGTTTGGAAGCTAAGTTAGCTAATATATCAGCTTCAGAATTATTCAATCTAGGAATAGAATTTATATTGAAAGAAGAAAATTTATTCATTAAATTCCATACCTCAGATTGGTAGCTTTTAAGATGCAGAGACAGACAATGGATAGAATCTCTTACCTGTCTAACCACGATTTCTGAATCGCCAAAGACAATCAAATTTTGAATGTTCATGTCTAATGCTTTTCTGAGACCCTGTAATAAAGCCTCATATTCTGCTGTGTTATTAGTACATTCAAATTCTAGCCTACATGCAATCAGGGTTTTGTTACCCACGGGATCGATAATAACGTAGCCTGCACCAGCTCCTTCTTTGGACTTTGACCCGTCAAAGTAAAGAGACCATACTTGATTTTCATCCGGTGCATGAGACCATTATGTAGAAACTTGTGGCTGCACATATGCTACAATCTCAGACTGTTGTTCTGGGTTGATGATAACTGAAGTCTCGGCCATGAAATTTCCGAAAAAGGTATCCATCCCTTGTATTTTGGGTGAATTGGCAGAAGGGGTAAATGGTTCATTGGGATCATTTAAATCTGTCACTGTGAGCTTTAGGTAGCGTTCATGATTTACCTTGATTTTGTTGGGCTTGTCGTTCTCGGGCAGCCATAGGTGAGACCAATCTGTCGTGAAATAGCCGTGTAGCTACTCTGACCAGTCTCTGCTTAGAAACAAACCATAAACTTCTGGAATATCCATGACAATAATATCAATCACTTGATGAACTTTGGGGTTAGACGATAATCTTATAAGCACATTCCTTAATTCGCCTATAACTTTAACACTAGTTCGATCAAGTTGGATGATTTTTAAGGTAGATGGTTCAACTTCAGCATTAATCTTCTGACATACAGACCATGGAATTACATTGGATGACGCTCCTAAATCTACCATACAATTGTTCACGTTTCTATTAAAGATTTTGAAAGTTAACAAAAATGGAGGTACATTTCTGCGAGTACTAATGGTGGAAGCTTGTGGCTTTTTATTCGCGGACCCTAAAGCTAATTTATCTACATTTGTTTCATTATTTACCGGAAGGCTTCCCTTCTCATGAGGATCAGAATTATTCTTAGCGGAAGTCTTCTGAGGAACTTTGTTCTGAACAACCTTGTTACTGATTGAATTATTGTTTTTGCTATTCTCTGCGATATTCTGTAACATTTTTTGTAGCAGAAATAGAAATTTTAATAATTCATAAACAGAAATGTTAGCCCTTAACTTTTTCAGATCTTCAACTAAATCATAATCTAAGTTGGGGTTTACATGACTCTATTTAGTCTCAGCTGGTTTAGATTGTTTTGGGGGAAAAGTCGTAGTGTTTTCGGAAGAAGGTTTTTTTTTTTGTCTTACTCCTAGTATTGTAGGGATGAACTGTCTCGAAATTATCTTGAAAAATGCTATCCAAGAAGTGTCCAAAAATGTTCGGAGAAGATTCTTCTTCTTCAACTGTCTCTTGTTCAACTACTTCATCAAGGATCTCAGGGGGCATCAAGTTATCTTGGGCTTCTAGAATTGTTTGAAGGGCAAATTGCAGACTTTCTAGATTTAGGCCCTCGGTGTTTGGATTAGGTTGGTTGGTGGGAAAAGGCTTGCTGAACGGGGGTTTGTAAGGCCCTTTGCTTGAAGAAGCTTCTTCGGTCGTCCTTTTCAAATCTATAACTTGATTTGATAGTTTTTGAACGACTTTTGTTAAGTTTTCTAAATCCGAGCTTTTAGGTTGTGTTTTACTTTGAGCAGGTCTAGGGAGGATTTCGATTTTCTTTTTGGAAGATGAACTAGTTTTTGGTTCGTTGCTAGTAGTGTCTTTTAAACTAAGGATGTATTTTTCAATCTGGCTGGCCTCTTCAAAGGCCTCTAACAACGTGGATTTCTTAGATCATTTTACCCAAATGGCTATACTTTGATGCAAGGCTTTAGTGTAGTATGCTATGATAAGATTCTCAGCAGGCATCGAATCGGTAGGGATTCGGTTTTTAAGTTTTAAGAATCTTTGGTTAAAGTCTTTGATTTTCTCTTTGGGGTTCATTCTTAAACTAGAAATCTCCATAACTAGAACTTCAGGGGACTTATCGTCCTGAAACTTCTCAAGAAAGAAGGATTCGAACTTCTCCCATGACACGATGGTATGGGGTTGCTGGGCAAAGTACCAAGTAGAGGCATTGTCCTCGAAAGTGTAGGGTAAAAACCTATAGACTACGTCTTCGTGCTCGACATTACGGAGTCTAATGGCTAACATAAACTTTTTAATGTGATCTTCGACGATCTGTTTAGAGTCAGGGTCAAACTTGGGAAGCCACTTCTCTGGATGTTTGGGTAAGGGATGATGTGGCCCGGGTACGGCTACTGCATCCTGGTCGAGCCAGGGTCTGGCAGTATTGTTTTGGTTGGACTTTGGTGTAGGCAGTGTGGAAGGATGAGAAGGGGAACTGCCTTCGTCATGAGAGTCTTCTCCAAAAGAAGAAGAAGATGATGGAGGTGGTGAGGGTGGTATTCCAGCTCCTCCTGCAGCAGGAGTGAGGATTGGATCTGTAGGGTTTAAAGTGAGGTTAGTGCCTCCAAGTTGTTCTCTAATATCAGAGAAATATAATGGTTGGTCCAAAGGTCAATTTGGTTGCCTTAAATGGGCAAAGGCACTATGTGTTCTTAAGAGAGATTGGCAGAAAATCTCTTGTACGTCACCACCTGTAGGATTTGGGGTTACTAGCTCAACTGTGATCCGTAGATTGTCATTTGATGTGGTTATTGTTTGAGGGACGATGTTTTCATTTGAATGACTTCTTGTCACTATAGGTGAGTGGTTTGGTGGTGGAGGAGTCTTACGACCACCTCGCGCCATTAATAATTTACAGGCCCTCCTTCTAGCGCTATTTGTTGATGGGCGAAATTGAATGCTCATCAACTGGAGGGGTGGATCCAGTCCGGGGTTGTCTAAATAACCCAATCCGTTTGGAATGATCCACTCCTATGGGTTTAGCGGCTCCGTTATCCGATCTAAGTCCTAGGGAAGTGAAAGAAAAACTAAACTAAAGAAACTAATCTAAGTGAAAAACAACTATTGCAAACTATATACAAATCGGAAACCATATATACAACTTACTTACTAATATTATACAACAATAATTCTACTTATTAAATGTTCAGTTATCAATACAATTATACTTCTATGATATGTACAGCATTCACAGATTGCAAATTTTTAATCAAAAACCTGCGAAAATCAGGTATGAATTGACAGCGAATCTATCGTTCAATATTTTTTCGTTGTTTTATAACTTTTACAAACATGAAGTAAATTGGCAGCTATCTAACTAAGAAATAAAAATAATAATCTATGCTGAGAAATGAAATGATAGCTATCTAACTAAGTAACAACAATCTGTATTATATATCTATCTAAACTACAGTGAATCTTTATTAATTAAACTATTAAAACAAAATAACAAACTGACCTGAAATTACCGCTTCCAATTTGTCCTGTGAAGAGTACTCGATTTTGCTATTCGATGGGGGAAACCCGCACCAGATTCTCCAAAAAACTTCACGTAAACACGAAGCAACAATGCTTCTGAATGTTGATGACAGAAAATTTAAAGGAGGTAGCAACAACAATTTTATATTTTACAAATAATCACATTAAGATAAATCCCTCTGCAAAGATTTGCACATAACTGCTAATTTAACAAAGAAGAGAAACCTTCTATTCATTAAATTCAAACAGAGTAATTGCTGTGAGTAAAATAAGAGACATCAAATACGGACAATATTTAAACCAAATCACAACAACCTGCAACAAATTATGATAGCTAAAGTAGTCGATAATTTGATTACAAACTGATATGAACAAAACTCGAAATAAAAGTTTGATATATTGAAAGCTAAAGCTGTTACAAAAAATCCACTTTCATTCCAGTCTGAATCATCAATCCATAGTCTCTGTCTCCAAGCAGCAATGGCTTGTTTACAAAAAATAACAAGTATATAAAGGCCACAGGGTGAAAAATCCCATGTGGAAAGTATCAAAACTGTTCACAAAAAATATGGGAACAAACTCCCAGATTCCTATTTCTGCCTAAGACTAACAACTTAAATTAAAACTATGTAACAAAAAGTATGTTCTAAACTGCCACAGCAGATCCAATTCCCATTTAAATTCGTGTGTACCTGCAGATGGATAAGAATAAACAAGTTTAGATATTGTTTTATTATGAAATCAACAAAAAATCCAAATTTTATGACTAGCTACAGAATCTCACGATTCTGTAGTTGGTTATATTTACAAACATCTAGCTTTCTATGCATTTTGTATGTTCCCCTGTCATTTACATTTTGGTATAAAATAGGCCTACCTTCTATTAAAGCTCCCTTGTATGGCTACCACAATTGTACATGTTCTTAGATCCACACCTAAAAAAATGATACCCTAGCCACTAACCTACTCGCACACTTGGCTCATGAGCCCAAATCCATGTATAAGACCCCTAATAGTATATATCTTAATGTATATTTGACGTACTGAGTGACCATCCTCTGAAACGCTATTTAACTATGGCCAATTGACCATGACTGTTCTTATCAGGTTGACTTATTCTCTTTATCAGTTCTAATTGGTCTCGGACCTTCCTACGTATTTAACGTTAGCGTTGAGCCATCCTTATCCCTATAGTTAATGTATATGTCTCCGTGTCCTGAACTTCAAAAAAAGGATGAGTAGTATCGTAATGCCAAGTCGATAAGTACATTAGTACCACTAAGCTACRAACCTGACAGTTTATACACATGTGGCCTATTAATTAGAGGTAGTCTTCCTCTTACTATGCTTAACCAAATTAGTCAAACAGGCAGTCTCCGATGACGAACTTCGCGCTTATATGCCTTCAGCACTTATCACTTATATATTTAGCTACCCAGCGCTACCAAGTATTCTATACATCGATAACTTTTACACCATGGATATCCAGGCCATAGCAAGTCCTTTCGTACTAAGGGCCAACCCATCATTGACTGCATTTCTCCTCTTAAGGTAGAAACCTTACTGACTCACGTCGTACTGACTATATGTTATCAGTGATTCACACCACTGTTCAGACTATCGAATCACATATACTGTGTCGGATACTCGAGGTTAGATTATTTCACTAACTAGTCGTTGAACCTTCCTGACCTATTTGTCAAGCTTGGTTGCTTATTTAGTACGTAAACTCTTTCCAGCAATATAGTTATCGATAACTATTGTTAAAGGGGCTCATATACAAACCCAACTCACGTAACGCTTTAATGGACGAACAGTCCAACCCTTCCCAGGTACTGCCCCAGGAGGATGCGTTGAGTCGACCAATGTTATTATGTCAGCTCTA
>JASDQU010103933.1:160939-177219 GCA_032191745.1 Picea mariana
GTCGTCTTATTGACATGGAACCATCACGACTCGCATTACTAGGTTGTTTAATTATAGTATTATGATGACCAAACTGAAAATCAAGATGAATATGACTTATGGCGCACCTAATGTCTACTCTGTTAAAAATCTAACATTAAGTTATCATATGTGCCAAGTGGGAGAATGTAAGACTAATTTCGTAAGTTTAGTGTTTAAATGACTCATATGATGAAACAGTTACGAAAACTGCCGTCTTGGTAACGGAATGGTCGAATCTCCTACTCTGATGGACAGGTGGAGAATAACCGTCTTGGGGAAACCGGTCCTCTCTCTGCCTATAAAAGAACCTTCAAGAATACCCATCAAAATCGATCTGAAGGTGCATTTGGCAGCAGGTTATGAGAGAGAAATCGATTTCCAGTCTGTGCAGAGGGCTCTGTGCACTCGATTTCCGTTCTGAGCAAGTGAGCTCGCAGCAAAAGGAGTAGAGGGTTCGATTACGAAATGGATTCAGGTATGAATTTATTTAAATTCCACTTCTATATGACTCAGATTGAAAACTAAAAGTTCCAGATCCTGCAAATATGCTAACATGCCCTCCACTGGACGAAAGGAGAGTGCTCATTCATGATAGTCTTTCTTATCCTGTATTCAATAGATATAGCCCTCTTAAACAAGCAAGGGATACTTGATCGGGAAGCAAGGACTATTAGTTGTTGTATGAACTACCCAGGGAGCCAGCAAGCGAAGCGATCCAGAAGAGAGGATGCTTTGAAAGTAAGACAAGCATACCTCCAGTATTCATTCAGAAAGTATATAAAGACAAGGACAGCTTAAAGGAAGAAGATGAGTGGTTGTATTCACTAGCCGGAGACTAGTCAGCCCATTCATTAGAGTTCTTATCCTTCCATCGTAATCAAGAAGAGAATAAGCTTCTGAATATCTCGTCAGAGGGTAATTTATTGCAGTAACTGAAGGCCTAGCTTGTGCAGCCTCGCGAAACGAGCCTCCACTGGAAGACTACTAAGCTAAGCGAATGATTGAGAGGATTAAGTAAGTAAGGCAAACAAGCGATGGATTTTCAATACCTATTAGCTAGTCTTTCCTCTCCTGTACCAACCAAAGCCATAGAAGAAGTCAGGTAAGGCAGGCTAGAAATAAGGCTAGTTCTTCTCTTCCTGTATTATCTTTAGAAACTATTCCGCTCTGGTAGGCAAGCTATTCTTTAAAGAAGGGAAGCAAGCTAGGAACCAACAATCGAACGTCACCCAGCTACGAGCCTAACTCTATTCTGAAGCTTCCTATCCCTAAGCTATTTAAGAATCTAGCTCTAACTTCTCGCTCTTTCATTCTAGTTGTTCTTTTCCGGGAGCAAGAAGCCGCTTTACCGAGTGAGGTTCCGGAGAGAAGCCAGAATAGCGAATCAAAGAACATAACAGCTAGAAGGAGAACCTTATATATAGTATTAAAGTAAGCAAGCCATAGAGTAAGGTAGGCAAGAAAGGTAGTTCTTATCCTTAATCCAGTCAATCCAGACTGTAGGGAGTGCTGATCCGGTATTAACAAAAGAAAAGGGAGTTCATAATGCGTCTAGTTATATGTTCTGGTATTCATTTATGTCTTATACGATATAAAAGGTTAGACTTATTTATTGTCGAGCTAGCCTGATTCTATTCTGAAGCTTAATTTCCTATCCCGTTGGTAGAGCGAGCCTGACTTACTTAAAACTATACCTTGGGTCGAGCCTTACTTAAAACTAGACTCTTGGTAGAGCGATCCTTACTTATGATATTCGATTCTATTATTGCTTTTCCTCTCCCCGAGCGATCCAGTAAGCAAGCGAAGCGATCAACCATAAGCTTGTAGTTCTTATCCAGTATTCTTTATTAATGCTAGTACGGATGATTAAGTAAGCTCTTTCAACAGAGTTCTTCTCAAGTAAGGCAGGCTAGGCAAGCAAGAGTGGACCAGGTGAAGGAGCTATAAGCTCCATTACCGAGTTAGGTTCCGGAGCTAACGGAAGCTTTCCAGAGTGAGGTGAATAAGGAGCTCTGTCATGAGAGTTATTATTATATTATTAATACAGAATAGAAATAGAAAGACAGCCCTCTCTGAGCGAGCAAGCAAAGGAGTTAAGCAAGGGATAAGATGCTTGAAGGCTAGCAAAAGACCGAGAGGAAGAGGAAGCTCATGATAGCTAGTGGTTATGAGAAAGTATTCATTATTGCGTCTAGTTCTGATATGGGATTCTCTGGATCCACCATGCATTAAGAATAGTCTTTAGAAAGGAAGCTAATTCAAGCAAGGGATACTACTAAAAGACTGAATTATAGTTCTCATTCTCCGCAAGCGAGTTCTTCATGATAGTGTTAAGCCAAGGTCAGGCTAGCTCTAAGCGTCTTGTTCTGTGTATTCCATCCAGCAGCCAGGCAAAGGCAGTTCAGAATGCATGTAGTGTTCGGTAAGCTAGTGGTGATAGTAAGCAAGCACTTTCATGAGAGTAGTAAGTAGTCCTTTATTCCACAAAGAAGGGAGTGAGGGTAACTTGTTATCGCGAGGAAGAGGGGATAGCACTTACTATCAGAAGGAAGAAGAAAGCAGGGAGTCCACTAATCCAAATTCATTAGAGTGTTCAGTAGTCAGGTATGCAATCCATAACAAAGGGAGTCAGGATTCTCTGGTATGCATAGTATTCATAATGAGAAAGAAAGCACTCAACAACCAGGGAGGCAGCCTACTAATAAGCACTTCATTCAAGGAAGACAAGCATACCTCCTCTAATCCATAAAGAAGGCAGTTCAGAAAGGGAGCCTACTTGAAGAAAGAATGAGAGTTGTTCTTATGCGAATGATAGCAAGTAGTTCTTATCCAGTTGTATTCCAGAAAGTCTTCCTTCTAACAATCGTATTAGGGATACCGTAAGGCAACCAGCCAGGGAGGGAGCAGCCTACTAAGCACACTTTATTAGATTTTGTGGTTCATGTCAGTAGTTCGGTATGATCTTTCTGAACTATGCTTTCAGAGTTGTCTTCTTCAATAGTATGACCAGCAGCTTGCTCTTACACCAGCAAGGACGACCACCCAACAATCCATAATAAAGGCAGTTCTTCAAATGAGAATGTGACAGGAATTGATGCTGCTGAAAACAACTATCTATGACGGGTGTTGAAACAAAGTAGAACCCAACAACCTTGGAACGACAGGTTGATTTAATTTTACATACTTTATCATGTCAGGTTTAACCCAGAGCTCCAATGTTGTAGCGGTTGGTTGAACCGAACAGTTGAACCGGTTTGTGGAAGTTTCCTACTTACTTTGATGAACGAAGAAGTGGGTGAAAAAGATCACCGAGGTTCACCAGAAGGTTCGCCCCGACCCTCCAGTCAATTCATTTACTCCAATTCTGATTTGAGGTAATAGATTGATCCAAGTCCTATTTGAGGAATGAAATAACTCACCTGACGACCATTATATATATTGGTGAGGAATGGAAAAATGTTCTTCAAATCATGCTTTCTTACGGTTGTTGGGGGACACCCCAAACAATACACTAGATGGTAGGGAAGGAAACGATTGGGTCTAGTCCCGAGCGAGGTGAAATCATTACTGCGGTGAAAAGCCTTAAAATACTTATACCCACCCGGCAAGCTCATCCATTGATTTATAAATGCGCATCGTATATGATGGACGCGTTATTGGGAAGGTGATCCCTTTCTCGAGCTTGTAAGAGGAATAAACTACTCGTTCAACCTTCTCGGAATTGGAGATATGTCCTATACATAGGGGCCTCCTTCTGCTCCTACTCCTAAGGTTTTGAGGGTCATAAGCAGGGTCAATATGAAGGCAGAGATCATTAGTATTGTATCTGCTCGGTGTCAGTGTTTCTTCTGATGGTTAGAATAGTTCCTCATCAAGAAGAAAAATTTCCCCAGAGATTATTAGAAATCTATATAGGGAGAATGATGGACACTGGCAGGCGGGCGTGGGTCCTTAATTACAAATTGAGTGGGCTTGCCAAAGCGTAGGGCAGACTCTTGGTTGATTCCAGATATAAGGAAGCACTTACTATATATGGAATCGTGATCACAGCTATATATATTTATGTTCACGGCTGACCGCTCTCAAATTCCTGGGATTGGGGAACGAGGGCATATATAGAATTAAAGTGCATTCGATATTGAAGATGGGCACCTATAGGTACGGGTGACCGGGAGTAAGAAGTAGGACGACGTGCGAGTGCCCTAAGGTGGTAGGCAAGCCGAGAAATATTGAATTTACTATGCTTCCTCCCTTTTGATTGATCAATCCTTTTTATTATGGTTATCCGTTGATGCTTGGGGTTACATATGATTTGTAGTTTTTATTTTACTCTTTAGTGTCGCCCCCTTTGTTCCCCTTGGTTACACCGTTGACAATTCTGTCACTGAGTAGGACGCTGATTT
This sequence comes from Picea mariana, assembly GCA_032191745.1. Lineage (NCBI taxonomy): Eukaryota > Viridiplantae > Streptophyta > Pinopsida > Pinales > Pinaceae > Picea > Picea mariana. The sequence goes on from JASDQU010103933.1 coordinate 165,364, forward strand.
TGCTGCTTTTCCTGTTCCCGAGTCTTAATAGAATGGTACGGGGAGCAATCCAATGCAGATCTTATTTGTCCGGGTGTTCAGATTGGGATTTCCGATCTCCTGTCTTGGTTTATCTGGTTCCGTTATTATGGGTATGGCTTTCCAAATTATGACTATTCCACCGAATACGATGGGCCCGCCCAATGTTGAGTAGGAATTTGTGTGGGACTATCTCCTTTTGTTCTAGTTTTTTAACCGCTTCTGCGTAATATAATAGAATACTTAACCTAATTCCGATGATTCTTTTCCGGTACCTTGGTCCTCTTTGGATACTATTTCTTCCAATACTATGATCGCCTTCTGGACGCTTCCATGATTCGACTTTTTTCCTTGTGAATCTCCCCGTGGGCGTGCTGCGAGAGGGCTTAGGGTGCCTTGTGCTCCTCCGGATATAGAATCTCCCGTGCCTCCTGCGCTGGGGTAGGTGTGGGTTTGTTTGTCCTTCCTTCTTCCTAGTAAATAGAGTAGATAGAGGCGCGGGTGCCTATCCTTCATCCGTCAACCAAGAATAGGGAGTGGGTTTTGGGTTGTGGGGTCGGTGCTTGTTTGTCTCTCCTTGTTCCTCATCTGTCAACTAGCATACTATCCACCCGTATTCTCCGTTCTTCATCCTTCTTTGTCGTGCACGTGTGCTTCAATGACGCGGTTTTGGTTGCTGGTCTGTTCCTCTTCTTTGGACAAAAGAGATCTACTTCCTTTTTTCTTGTTCTTCATCACTCACGGATGTCCAAAAGGTGTAGATGCGGGCTACTATGGTTATTTCCTTGGCCGTTGAGAGCCTGCCTGAAAGAATCTTCTCGTTGTTTATGATTCATTGACGTCTGCGGAGTTGCCATGTGGGTGCAGGGATGTTTTTTAGCCACCCAGTTTGTTTTTTCTTCATCCGTCAACAAGCAACAACTAGATTCACTAGATAGATATGCCTGGTGTTAATAGCTTGTGCAGAGATGTCTTGACCGGTATAACTATTATATATATATATATATATATTGTATTTATGTAATCAAGGCAGGACATATATGTTTTTCTGCACTGTAAGGCAAATATTTTGGAGAAATCCACCTCGATGCTCGGGGCATGAATAGATAGGGCTTGATGGGTTGACATTAATTAACTAAATGGATGGATATACCTTCATTGATGAGCTTCTAAGATGGGATAATAGGTGCTCCCTCGGCCATCAACTAGGAGAAACTAGTCCCCATATAAGTTCTTACGTAGTGAGAATGAAAAGGTAGAGCCCAACAAAAAAGAAACTCCTTCCTCAGGGTTTACCGAGTGAAACGAAGAATGAGTTTCATTTAAATAAACTCCTTCGCATTCTCAATCAATAAAATCCTTCCCAGGTGTCGAATGAGGTTGAGCCCCATCAACTCAACATAAGCAATTCAGACGTAGTGAGAATGAGCGTGAAATAGATATATTTTCACGTAATTCTAATTATATTATATATATTCTTTTAGTGGAAATTCGGACGGTTATCCCAAACAAGGTTATCTAAAAAAATCCGTAATACTACAAGGTAGATGCTACCCCGTTAGGGCTACTAGTTTCTTTCTTCAACCCGTAGGGGGAAACCCAGGAGAGGCCGCATAGTAATTTGAATGTGTGAGAATGAGGAAGGGCTACTATCCTCCCCGTACCTTCATACTAAAGTCTGAATGGATAAATCCCGTCAAGGCCCATATCATTCGCTCACCGAAAGAGGCTAGGAATATCTATTTTGCTCAACTGAGTGCGCAAAGGTTAGGAGAAAGGAGTAGTTTCACCAAATGGTCCATGAAACTCCTCCGAAATGCACTAGATCTAACGACCAAGCCCCTGCAATGAAAACCCAGGTGCTAGAATCTGTCGAAGCCCTTCCAATCCCTTGTAATGAGCTTCCCTCAAAGAATGGTGCGCCCCTCTTGCTGGAAACCCCCAATGGTGCACCCCCCTTCTCTTCTTGTGCTTGTGGTTGGTGTAGAACCCTCCTGAACTGATGTAGATCCGAACTATAATGGTGTGGAGGAGTATTGCATCCCCGAGACAAAGCTTGGGACAAGCTAGGTGGAATCTTTCACCATTGAATCGTCCTCTAGGGCTTGTTAAGTCAAAACCCTCAAAACCCCCAAGAGATGGGCCCTCTAGCTAGAAGCCAGATATCCGAATGATAGACATACATGAATGAAATGAATAGAGGCCCTTGCCTCTTATTTATACTTCCTGCATCCCCTTGTCTCTCCAAAGTGACTTTTCTTTTTTAAGTATTAATTAATTAATTAATTAAATCACTTTAATTAATTCATTAACCTTTTTACCTCTGAAAAGTGCCTTATCTCTCCTAGTGGCTTCCCTGGCCACTGAAAGTCACTTCTCATCATCTTATCCTGTAGTCCTGTTCCTCTCGATTCCAATGTTCTATTACACTGAGAGGTTCCTCCAAGTATTGTGCCCAAAATGACCTCTTCAATGAATTTAATTAACTTATAGCTCAAAATACTAAAAATCATGGAAATCGTTGGAATGCAACAGAACCAAAGCCAACCTGTGCGGAATGGATCATAATGATGAAATGGGATGAGCGATGCAAGCCAGAACCCAAAATACCTCTCAATAATCTTTGTACTCGCTATAACCTCCATCTGGATACTCTGGTCGTCATAACCCTTTGTAATAATGATGTCCCAAAATGGGGACATTACAGTCCTCCTTGCTAGAAAATTGCTTGTCCTCAACCAATAACCAAATCCACACAAGTATAATACCAGGATCCCATGTCTACCTGTGGGATACACAGTAGAACCCATCCAAAGATGAACAATCATACACTCTGCCCCCTGGGTCCCATATCAAGTCATGAATTGCTAGCCCCTGGGAAGCATACTCCTGAAATATACCAACTTTGTGAGTCTCCTGCACATGACACATGGCCTCATCCCGGAATGAGTCCATCCTTGAAGCTACTATCAAGATCAACACAACCTCCATCAACTGCACCTGCTGATGCCAGAATAAGGTATTGCAAGACCTCCATGAGAAACCCTCAAGCGATGTGCTCCCATCAACACTAGAACTCAATGGGAAGTCAGAACAACTTCCCCCTACAATGTCCACTCGCCCTTGTTAGGAAATTCTCACCCCTGCAATCCCTAGGTCCCATGCTAACCTTTGTCAAAGATCACCATGTTGGCCCTGCACTACTCTGACCATGCATGGTTGCTCCATATCTATATACTAGATCCTCCATCCCTGGATCCTCAAACTGAAGTGCCTGTGACAATTGAACCTGCTGTCCAGAAAATGCGTCTGTAAAGACATCTCTGTGGAAGTAGTACCTGTCCAACCATCTCCATGTTCGATCATGATGATCAAGAGTGAAAGGGTGTCTCACTCCATCGAACAAATCCCTACAGGCCCACTCCAAACCAACCCATGGTGGCGTATATGGCTCTCTGGCACAACCTGGGTCATCACGTAGTGAAACATCCGAGTAACGAAGTGAACTTTCGGATCCCATGGAAAACTTGGAAGTTTACCACTTCCATTCTCCTCTAACGGCTCCTATGTGAGACTGATCATTGTGATAAGCCCTCGGTGCTCATCTGCTATCATCTAGCCTATGATGCTCACCATCACGTGCCAAGTCCCAACTGGTTGCCTCTGACGAATCACCTCTATCCGGCTGGATACTGTAAAAACACTCATGTAAGGTGGTCTCGACCTAGCCACTCCCCATGTCCTCAACCACTGTCTATCTCTCCTCATGCTGTTATCCATGGTAAAAGTGTTGGGAAAGGATAACAAAGACATTTGTAGCTGACCGTAGGACTGAAAAATACCACCTGCCTTGGTCAATCCCAAGGATTTGACCAAAATCACGTTTACCGGTACCCATGATAACTGCTTGCCTGTAGTCATCACTAAACCCCAATCATTAGGTACAACCGGAAGTAACTCCTCCAACTACTAGTAAACCAATATCCATCTCTCATCCCTCATGCCACTTCTGAAATGGTGAAGATGAGGTCTCATAACTATGTGTTGTTGCAAAGGAGTGAAATCTGCATGCTCCCCTAAGTATGTCTCCTCCCTGTAATCCAATACATCCGTCTAAATCTGACTGCATATCTTTGCATTTCTCTATGAGCTATCACTCCTCACTGCATGCCCCTGCATACTCACATCATCTCCTGTAGACTCATGCTGCATAATAGATCATGGGCACACTGTTAGATCAACCTCTACATGGAGGTCAACCGCTCTCGGAACATCAATGGAAGTGTCCTCCATCAACTGGTGCTCCTCTGATGGATCACCAACATCCTCTAGCAATGTGACTGAATGATATATCTGAGTGCCCACTAAGACAGATGAAGTGGACCTCTAACGAATCTCCTCAAGAAGCTCCTCTAATCTGGACTTTGATTCTTAAAGGGTTGTCTGTGTGCCTCTCAAGAATCCTTGAGTGCTCTCCAACTCCTGAGTAAGTCTGTCCATCTCCAACTCTTGCTCCCTCAGAGCCTCATGATACATCTCACCACTCCTCAATAGGTAGTCCATGTCAGTCAATAACTGCTAGTAGTTGGTCCTCATCATAGATACTCTCTCCCTGAGAGTATGAAAGTCCTCCCTGAAAAATCCCTCATCTAAACTACCATGTGCCACTGATGCTCTCCAACAATAATCTGCCATTAATGCATGCATGCCATCAATACGTCTAGTGGTTTCCATGATCATAGCCTAAATAACTCTCAACTGTGCTACTAAGTGGTGTGACTCCTGATCACAATCATGCTGGGGTGCCACCTCATACCCCTCACTGTTAGTGTCAGTCCTGCCAGTGTCAACTCTGGAATCCCCAAAAACACTCTCTGCATAAGATAACGTGTTGAACTGTCCACTATCTACTGTGCTGCTGGATCCTCTTGTATGCCACTACATCCCATCACTAAGTGTTATCTCCCCTTGAATCACACTGTATCCTGTGTGAGCAGCCGTATCCTCCCGTGCACTCACCCTGCTACTATCCTCTATGCCTAGATCCCATATAGATGTGTCCATACACGTACTATGGTCGTCCCGACTAGCAAGGAGTGCATCCTCATCACTGCATGTCGATCCTGGAAGTAAGGGATCCATCAACTTGTCAGTCTCTATAATCTGCTCAACTAATGGAGTCTCCAAAATTTGTGACTTAATCCCCTCATGCCGGTGTGTGAATGTAACATCAATTGCCTCTCCCTGGATCTATGGATCCATGTGTCCATGTCGTGTATCCCTCACACAAGGCTCCTCCATCATATTTGACATACTACTAGTATCCTCATGTGATGTGGCTATCATGGGTGCCTGAAAGGATGACAAAGGTGTCACGACCCTCATAGGGAGCTCATCAGATCTAGGTGCTAACACGTGTGAGTCCTCACTAGTGTCACCACTCTGCTGGGGTGTAAGGTCATCAACAGTATGTGATATGTCTGCTGAAATGCAGGTGCTTTCATCTTGCTCCTTTGACTATCTATCCACTACACAAAGGTCACCATCCTCCTCAAGCGTGCTAGTATCATCAACCTCTGTGCAAGAGTCATTATCACTAACCTCTGTGCAAGAGTCATTATCACTAACCTCTGTGCAAGAGTCACTATCATCATCAGACTGACCCAAATCAACATCTGTCGCTTCATCCTCACACACCTCATCATCACTGTCATAGTGTGCCTCAACAATGTGCTTTTGATCGTTGCCCCTGCACCTATGATCTGGTTCCCAAGGCACCTCGCAACTGTAGCAAACTTGCGTGCTCCTAATGGGTGTGGGGTTACTTTGTGTTTGCCTCCTACTAGTTGCGCTAGCTCTGAATTCCTCTATATGATTGCCCCAAAATGTAACCTCATCTGTGCTCCACCTACGATTTTCCATGGACAAATATTGTTGGAATGTTACTAGGGCCCTAGTGCTCTCACAAAGGTTGTAGTATTCCCATTCACAATGTACTACCTCTCTAGCAAAATCCCTAGACTCCATCTTGTTGTATGTAAGATCCCACTATGGTTCTGCATGAATGTGCTAATTCCCACTCACTGGCAGGAATCTAAGCTCTGATACCACTGTAACGTGCCCAAGCCAAGAAGCAAGGAACATCACGGTTTTGGGTGTATTTTAAAACTTTTATTGGTTGTGGTATTTCGTCAAACACTTTGCTTACAATTATCCTTTAGGTTACACTTAGGGTTATAATGATGGTTTATATGTGTGTTTGCAGTAATAAGCAAGGAGATACAATCATGGAACATACCTCAACCATATTCCAGATCAACAATATGATAGACAAGCCAAAACATCTCAGATCTGATTTTATTCATGAATAGAAGAACCTTCTACAATGAAGATGTTGATCTGGAAACTCAACAGATGGATCCAATAATATAATAGGAGTTGATACAAAATGCTCCAATAGAAGACCACAAGCCTCTCAAAGGCTGGATGGCAATGAAGACCAATACAAGAAGGAGATTTGTGCCGAATGAAGTGCCAAACCCTCAAGCTGGAAGATGCCACGTCCTGCTAAAACCCTGAAGACCCTCAATAATTCGGCCCTACTGTCAAAGACCTCCAATTGCTATGCAGAAGATGTCGAACTGTAGATCGGGATGAGTAGAATCCCCTCTTGAAATGTTGAATCCTCCAATGGAGGTGTGCCCTCCTAAAACTGCCAAACCCTAGAATTTCGGCCCTGATGAAGGAGGCCCCTAAATGCCCTGAAACTTGCTAGAAAGATAGATCGGGACACTGCAAGTCACTATGTGAAGTCTCAGGGTCAGATATGATGTATAAACTCCTCAAAAAGAATAGATTTGTACCTCAAAATTGCCCTCCTTCTCTCCAATTCGTCCAATGCATCCAATAAGTCAAAACCCTCAAAACCCCCAAGAGATGGGCCCTCTAGATTGAAGCTAGATATCCAAATGATAGACATACATGAATGAAATGAATAGAGGCCCTTGCCTCTTATTTATACTTCCTGCATCCCCTTGTCTCTCCAAAGTGACTTTTCTTTTTTAATTATTAATTAATTAATTAAATCACTTTAATTAATTAATTAACCTTTTTACATCTGAAAAGTGCCTTATCTCTCCTAGTGGCTTCCTTGGCCACTGAAAGTCACTTTTCATCATCCTATACTGTAGTCTTGTTCCTCCCGATTCCAATGAGCTATTACACTGAGAGGTTCCTCCAAGTATTGTGCCCAACATGACCTCTTTAGTGAATTTAATTAACTTATAACTCAAAATACTCAAAATCATGGAAATTGTCGGAATGCAATGGAACCAAAGCCAACCTGTGCGGAATGGATCATAATGATGAAATGGGATGAGCGATGCAAGCTGGATGCCAAAATACCTCTCAATAATCTATGTACTCGCTATAACCTCCATTTGGCTACTCCGGTCATCATAACCCTCTGTAATGTAATGATGTCCCAAAGTGGGGACATTACATTCTGATCGTGGATCTTTCGAGCAAGGGGTTGGACGAGGAGGACTCAGAGAGGTTACTGCAACATCATATGAATATTGTAAGTGTCTCTTTAAAGTTCTCATCAATATATTTGGCCTATTTCCTTCTAATATGTGTTTACATGTCCTTGTCTATACTTGTTTTAATCTTTCATAGATAGATCGATTTTGTCTAATCCATTAGAGTAGGAGATAATTGTTTGTCTCTAGTCATACATTGCAAGTATTGTTCGAAACTCGCGGATTGGAGCAGCATGGACAAACTTTGAAAGTGAGGTACATCATACTATCCCTCCTTATCTCTTTTTCGATGGGCATAATTAATCTATAGGAATGGTAGTGTCCAAAGGTAGTTTTATATCATGGTAGAGGGGTTTGTACTCAAAGGGAAAATTCACTTGTCCGCAGGGGAATTATTCCGTAACAGGAATTGGTGACTCCACTCAGGAACAAAATTTTTGTTTTTTGTTCTTTCCTTGGTTTGTCCATGGCTCTTACTTATCTTTAGATCTCGTTTGTTGATTTAATCTATCCTTACATCTTTGGTAAGTTGGCTCACATAGTCTCTGATTGAATTTCCCCGAGTTTTTGAGTTTTCTGGGTTTTTAAAAAAAAATTCTCAGGACTAGCTCCCTCTCTCGTTTAAGTCAGAGCATTGATTGCTTGAACAGTGCTCCCGAGAGTGTATTAGGGAGCGTTGTAGTGCTCTGGTTCTTCGATTACCAGAGCGTCGATTTTTCTTGCTTTGAAAAATTGCTAGCTATTTGCTTGCTGGGCATGGTTTTTGGGTATTTCTCTCTGACTCAAATACTATTCTGTCAGATCTTGTCTTCTATTTGACTTAAAAATTATTGCTTTTCATTATTTTAGTCTTGATTAGGTTTGTGTTGTCTTTCCTTATTTGCAAAATCAACCGTTTTTTCTCAAACTTGGTTTCTTTTTGTTTCTCTTTTCGATTATTTGATTGATTAGAGGTTTTCATAGGGAAAGTTATTGATATTAGCATTGTTTTCTTTGTCTTTGATCCCTTACTCAATTCTGAAAGGCTATTAAGTCTGATTTTTTTTATTTTTGGTGTTTTTCTTTGAGTGGATAGTTTGTTCTTCTTTTAGTCTCTTATTAACTGCTGAGAGTGTCTTTGTTTGTGTACTTTTGCTCCCTCTTTTTCAAATCACATTAGTGAAGTCATTTTTCACTATTAGTGAAAGCAAGAAGCATTAGACAGACTATTCAATTTACATTTGCAATCAAACAAAGAAATACTTGTATGCATTGGTTTTGAATATTGAAAAGATTTTCTTTATAATTTGGCAATTGTTTGAATTCTTGTTGAGAATTAAATAGTATACAAATTTGGATTCTTGATTGTTTTGTTAGTGACAAAAGAAAAGAAACTCTTCTCCTTCTCGTAGCTAGTAGTTCATTGAAAAGCAAGTTTGCATCTCATTCTTTTCATCTTTTTGGAGTTGAGTATCAAACATCATCAATTTCACTATCATTCACCTTTGTGGAACAAACAACCATGAAAATGAATGCTAATTAAAATCAAACTAGAAACTTTAATTTTTAAGATCCTTACACCAACATTAGACTAGGACTAGAGCTTTGGAATAAGTTGTGAGAATAACTCTCCAAAGCATTCAAGAAAAACATAAAATCTTGCGATAAGGAGAGTAAATCCAACCTTTGTATTGTTGGGTATGTGTTATATTGTTTGCAGGGGTTCGGGGGTAGCGCCCCCGAGAATTTTTTTTTGCCTTGGGAAACATGTCTCATATTTAAGTGGTTTTTCAGCACATGGTTTTTTGCCGATGATTTTCTATTCCCGGTTAAGGAATTAGGGTTGTTGACTAATCCAGGTCATTGGCTTAGGGTTTTGGATACCATTGGATCCTATATGTATATTGTATTGTAAACAATGTATCGTGATGAATGGAAATATAGAATATGTTGGTTTTCCCGGTTTGGGTTTCCAGGGGAAAAATCTCTGTGTAATGTTTGTATTTGCCATTGTATCTTTTTTGTTCTTTTAATGAAAATCTATTTGCAATAAATATTATACAATGTTAAAATCTACATTTGGTATAAGAGCTTTTTTGGCTTTAGGGGGACACCTTTGTGGTCAAGGGTTTGGATCGAGACTATGATAAGCCTTTTTACAGTGGGAGATTTGTGGTATTGATTTTTCAGGTGAAAATAAATGGCAAGCAATTCGAAAGTGGATATTGAGAAGTTTAATGGGCAAAGTTTTGAGTTGTGGAAGCTCAATATGGAAGATTTGTTGGTGGACAGAGATCAGTGGATCACGGTAGTTCCAGGTATTGCACCTACAGGAACTTCAGCAGATGGATAGAAAAAGTTGGATCGGAAGGCAAAGAGCATAATCTGACTATGCCTCTCAGATTCATTATTACTAAATGTGTCAGAAGAAGCTACAACCAAGGATTTATGGAAAAAGTTGGGGAAGTTGTATCAGTCTAAGTCCCTAGTAAATAAACTATTCCTGAGAAATAAGTTGTATAACCCGAGGATGAGAGATGGAGACTCGGTGGCAGAGCATTTGAACGCCTTCAATACTATGGTAAGTTAGTTAGTATCTGTTGAGATTAAAATTTCAGATGAAAATAAATGTATCAATTTACTGTGTTCTTTACCAGACTCTTGGGATAGTCTAGCTGTGGCCATAGGTAGTAATACAACTGCCTTGAAGTTTGATGAAGTGGTCTCATCCTTGTTGTCGGAGGAGATGAGACAGAAGAATATGGAAGGACAAAGCACATACGCATTATTTGCAAGAGGACGTTCCCAAGAATGAAATAGATCTAAGTTCTCAAGTGTGAGATCTAAGTCTAAGGGTAGATCTAAATCTCCCAGAAATTTTGTAACGGTATGTTGGAGATGTGGAAAAGAAGGGAACTACAAGAAGCAGTGTAGATCCAAAGTTGAGAAAAAGAAGGGATATGAAGAATCTCCTTCTATAGAACAAAAGACCTCCAGGGAAGAAGGAGGGGATGTGTACTTGGCTTCTTCAAGCACACATGCAGATCATGAGGCATGGTTGGTTGAGTTTGGTGCATCCTTTCATATGACTCCCCACAGGGAGTGGTTATGCAAATATGAAAGGTATGATGGAGGTAATGTTTTCTTAGGTGATGATTCGACAACCATAATCATAGGACGAGGAAAATTCAAGTTGAGGCTCATAGATGGCAGGATTAGAACATTGCCTGGTGTTCTGCACATGCTAGTTTTGGCCAAAAATTTGATTTTTGTAAGCAAAATGGACAATACAGGGGTAAAAACAATATTTGAAAAGGAAACCTGTAGGATGGTTCGAGGAGCAATGGTGTTGCCGAAGGGAGTTCGGTTTGAAACTCTATATAAGCTGCAAGGAAGCACTATTAGTGATGGTTGTAATAGTTCCATTGTTCTTGATATTGGAGTTGAAGAAGAAAGAACGCCTACAGTCTTTGTAGAGAAGGTTATGATGTGGCATCAAAGAATGGGGCATATCGGAGAGAAGGGTCTTCGACTACTACATGGTAAAGGTATGGTTGAAGGTATGTCTAACTGCTCTCTGGATTTTGATTTCTGTGAACATTGTATATATGGGAAGAAGAATTGGGTAAGATTCCCCTCTAGTGCAATGAGGGAAGAAGGAATTTTATAGCTTGTTCACAGTGAGGTTTTTGGACTTGTGTCGGTCCCATCATTGGGAAAATCTGTGTACTATGTCTCATTTATAGATGAATTCTCGAGGAATACTTGGATATATTTCCTCAGGAATAAATCTGAAGTCTTTGACAGGTTTAAAGAGTTTAAGGCTCTTGTTGAGAATCAAACAAAGAAAAGAATTAAGGTGTTGAGGACAGATAATGGCGGAGAGTTCTGTAGGAGTGAATTTGAAGAATTCTGTAAGAAGTGCGGTATAGAAAGGTAGAAGACTACACCATACACACCTCAACAAAATGGAGTTGCAGAAAGGATGAACATGACACTGATGGAAAAAACAAGGTGCATGCTCAGTGGTGTCGGGTTAGGGCAAGAATTATGGGCAGAGGCAATGGGTATTGCATGTTACCTGGTCAATAGATCACCCTCATCAGCGTTGGATGACGAGACTCCACAAGAGGTATGGATTGGTAAGGAACCTTCTCTCACACATATCAAGGTATTTGGCTATGATGCATATGTTCATGTTCCAAAGGAAAACAAGAGTACGCTAGATAAGAAGACTGAAAAGTGTATCTTTATTGGATATAAATATGGTCTCAAAGGTTATAAGCTTTGGAACCCAGAAACTAAGAAGGTAGTGTAT
>JASDQU010103933.1:177269-209625 GCA_032191745.1 Picea mariana
GTCTACAGTCTCTGTAGAAAAGGTTATGATGTGGCATCAAAGAATGGGGCATATTAGAGAGAAGGGTCTTCGACTACTACACGGTAAAGGTATGGTTGAAGGTATGTCTATCTGCTCTCTGGATTTTGATTCCTATGAACATTGTATATATGAGAAGAAGAATCGGGTAAGATTCCCCTCTAGTGCAATGAGGGAAGAGGGAATTTTACATCTTGTTCACAGCTATGTTTTTAGACCTGTGTCAGTCCCATCATTGGGAAAATCTGTGTACTATGTCTCATTTATAGATGAATTCTCGAAGAATACTTCGATATATTTCCTTAGGAAGAAATTTGAAGTCTTTGGCAAGTTTAAAGAGTTTAAGGCTCTTGTTGAGAATCAAACAGAGAAAATAGTTAAGGTGTTGAGGACAGATAATGGCGGAGAGTTCTGCAGAAATGAATTTGAAGAATTCTGTAAGAAGTGTGGTATAGAAAGGCAGAAGACTACTCCATACACACCTCAACAAAATGGAGTTGCAGAAAGGATGAACATGAAACTGATGGAAAAAACAAGGTGCATGCTCAATGGTGTCGGGTTAGGGCAAGAATTATGGGTAGAGGCAGTGGGTATTGCATGTTACCTGGTCAATAGATCACCCTTATCAGCGTTGGATGACGAGACTCCATAAGAGGTATGGATTGGTAAGGAACCTTCTCTCAGACATCTCAAGGTATTTGGCTATGATGCATATGTTCATGTTCCAAAGGAAAACAAGAGTACACTAGATAAGAAGACTGAAAAGTGTATCTTTATTGGATATAAATATGGTCTCAAAGGTTATAAGCTTTGGAACCCAAAAACTAAGAAGGTAGTGTATAGATGAGATGTGGTATTTAGAGAAATGAAGGATGTTGTTAAACAGGAAGTCCTACCAAGTAAGGAAGAACCAAAGAAAATAGAGTTTGATTTAAAGGATGATGAATCAAACTCTATAAAATAACATGAATAAGAAGAAGAAGATCCTCATGCTCCAGTATTGAGGAGATCGGTTTGAGAAAGAAGGCTACCAGAAAGGTATACTCCATTTGATTTCCGTTCAAATTTTTCCTTGTTTATTACTGATTATGATCCTAGAACTGTCAGGGAGGCAATGCATTTAGAGGATGGAAATCTCTGGAAAATGGCCATGGACGAAGAAATGGCATCTTTGGATAAGAATGAGGCTTGGGATCTAGTGGAGTTTCCGACTGGAAGAAAGCCCATTGGCAACAAATGGGTATTTAAAAAGAAGCTGAATGCATAAGGAAAAGTGGAGAAATACAAAGCTCGGTTTGTAGCAAAGGGTTATTCCCAGGTTGAGGGAATTGATTTTGGTGAGATTTTTTCTCCTGTTGCCAAGTTAACCTCTATAAGATTTATGTTATTTGTTGTTGTTGCGTTTGATTTTGAAGTAGAATAGATGGATGTGCAAACAACATTCCTACATGGGGATCTGGAAGAAGAAATCTATATGAAGCAACCAAAAGGTTATGCTGTGAAGGGAAATAAGGAGCTGGTATGCAAGCTGAAAAAGTCCCTGTATGGTTTAAAATAATCACCAAGGATGTGGTATCAAAAATTTGATACTTATATGCTGGGACTTGGCTTCACAAGAAGCAAAGAGGATCACTGTGTGTATTTTAAATTAATTGGTGATCATTTGATTTATTTGGTCTTGTATGTGGATAACATGTTGCTGATAGGAAACAATAAGGAGATTATCCAGGATGTGAAAACTCAGTGGTCCTCTAAATTTGACATGAAGGATCTCGGTGCTTCAAATTTTATTTTGGGCATGGAAATTAAAAGAGATCGGAAAAGGAGGAAACTCTAGTTAAATCAGAGAAAATATGTCGAGACAATATTGTAGAGGTTTAATATGCAGGAATGTAAACCGATCAAGGTTCCTATTCCTGTTGGTGTAAAGTTATCTGCAGATCAGTGTCCCAAGACACATGAAGGTGAGGAGGACATGTCTCGTGTTCCATATGCAAGTGCAATTAGCAGTTTGATGTATGGAATGGTCTTTACTAGACCGGACATTGCACATGCAGTGGAAGTTTTGAGCAGGTATATGTCAAAACCGGGGAAGGAGCATTGGACAACAATAAAAAGGGTTTTCAGGTATTTGCATGGCACTGCTAGCTATGGATTGTGCTACGAAGGAAGAACGAGATTGGACAGAGTGGTGGATATACATGACTTTGTGGATGTGGATAGAGATGGAGATATGGATCGTAGGAGATCTACAAGTGGGTATGTGTTTAACCTGTTTGGAGGAGCAATAAGTTGGATGAGAAAAAGACAGGTTGTAGTGACACTTTCAACTACAGAAGCTGAATACATGGAAGACACTCATGCAAGTAAGGAAGCAGTATGTTTACAAAGATTGTGTTCATTTATTGGGTTGGTACAAAAAGCTGTAAGGATAGAGTGTGACAGTCAGAGTGCAATTTTTCTGGCGAAGAACCCGACTTATCATTCAAAGACAAAGTATATTGATATTCAATATCACTTTGTGAGAGACATGATTGAAGAAAAGAAAGTATCACTAATGAAAGTGGACACTTTGAAGAATGTTGCAGACTCATTAACAAAATCTATGAGCATTGAGAAGTTCTCTTGGTGTAGAGGATCCATGGGCATTGTTGCCCTGGATTGTTGACTATGTAACCCTGTAACCCCCTGTATGCAAAGAAAACAACAAGTGGGAGAATGTTTGGTATGTGTTATATTATTTGCATGAGTAGTAGAGTCTTCGTTGCACCGGGTGCGTAGCAGGGTTAGAGGGCGGTGCAGGGGAAGCACCCCCAAAAAATTGTTTTGCCTCGAGAAACATGTGACATATTTAGGTGGCTTTTCGACACATGGTTTTTTGCCAATGGTTTCTATTTCTAGTTAAGGAATTAGGGTTGTTGACTAATCCAGGTCATTGGGTTAGGGTTTTGGATGTCACTGACTCGTATATGTATATTGTATTGTAAAAAATGTATCATGATGAATGAAAATATAGAATATGCTGGTTTTCCCGGTTTGGCTTTCCAGGGGAAAAATATCCGTGAAATCTTTGTATTTGCCATTGTATATTTTTTGTTCTTTTACTGAAAATATGTTTGCATTAAATATTGTACAAGGTTAAAATCTACACGTATAAGCATAGCTGGGATCCCCCTCTCACACAGGGGTTAAACACGAGGTCGCGTTCGAGAGAGCAATGGATATTATCCCTCTGAGGCTCAACCGATCATAGTATTATGATCGTATATTGGGGGTTCTTCTTGAGGATCAACTATTTTCATTTGGTCTCGGAGCTTTGTGAATTCTGAATCCATTCGAGTTCCTCTAGATTTTACCGGTCCGCTTGTCCTGAGTTCTCTTGAAGAATTTCGAACTTTATATCCTGCCCATA
Organism: Picea mariana; assembly: GCA_032191745.1. NCBI lineage: Eukaryota > Viridiplantae > Streptophyta > Pinopsida > Pinales > Pinaceae > Picea > Picea mariana. Next base: position 180,700 of record JASDQU010103933.1, read on the forward strand.
CGTTCGGATTCGACTATCAATTGTATCAACCCAGAGTCTTACTGTGAGTTGGTATCCTTAGTAGCCACAATCTTTAGGGTCCTTACACAAGGTGACGNTTTTTAAGGAGGCTGCCAATGTAATTGATCCACCCGCTCATATCCTAGCCCCTTCTCACTTTGATCAAGTGATGTTGGATTTCGTCATGAACTAGTATGTTCATTGAGAGAAGGCATTGTTTGCTTGTTGGTTTTCTAGATTTTTTAGCGAGTGTTGTTTGTTTACTTTAAGTTGTCGTAAAAATTGGTACTATGGTTGATAAAGGTCTTCATAGATCACATAGGATGCAAGGGTTGCCTCCAGAAGGCTACAAACCCTTACCTCTTAATTCACCTGAAGACATTTACCGTGAATAGGTTGAAAACCATTCAGACGTTGGGAGTGCTGCTACTCCTTTGCTAGCAAATCCCGAGAGAGCCTTTAAGGAAGGTTCCACCTTTCCTGTAAACCCCACTTTACAAGTTCCTCTCAATCCACTCCTTGTTCGATTGGACTCTTCAGGTAACGTTATAGTAGAAGATTACCCTTGCCTGCCGTCAAGGCCATATAATCAACTAGATATGGAACCGATACAATCGAATTTTAATGAAGAATACACTACCCCTGTTTGTTCTACTGAAGTGGTATACCCACAACAAACTCATGTTCATTCGATATGGAGAACTCCATCGAGATGAGACCTCTATAAAAAAATTAATTTTAGCTGACCACCTTTTGACCCTCCACATGCCTCTACTACCACCGGTGCAGAGGCAGGACCGTCATGTCAGCCCATCGACCGTCTGTCGAACCAACAATCAAAATTGCTACCACTTCAAGCCAATTTCAAAGTGAAATTGGAGTCATTTTACCCAGTCAGTTGCAAAGTACCTTGACAATTACCCCTCATATCCCTCTTGAAGCTACAACTTCGTATACTCCACATAATCTTGTTGGGACATATTCACATCACAAAATGCAAAACCCTGCCACACAACTAAACCAAACTGTGGGCCAAATCCCTACGGGGGGTGAAACTTTCCTCCAACATGAAAAATCCAACTGAGGGGAAACCCCCTATTACTAGTCATACCCCAGTTGCTACACAACCAATGTCAGGGGGACAATCTTAACCTTCATTCACCAAAACACCCCCACAATGTTGGGGACCACCCCAAGGAGATCAGTTCCATCAACCACATCAGGGAAACTATGGGCCAAATCCCTATCGGGGGGAAACTATCCTCCAATATGAAAAATCCAATTGGGGGGAAACCCCCTCTTACTAATCATACCCCAGTTTCTACACAACCAATGTCAAGGGGACAATGTCAACCTTCATTCACCGAAACCCCCCACAATCCTGGGGACCACCCCAAGGAGGTTAGTTCCATCAACCACATCAGGTATGGCCATCAAACCCCAACCCGCAAGGAGGAATCCCAAATCCCAATCCTTCTGGAGTACATTCTGGACAACCTTTCTCGGGAGTCCTCAATCCCACTTGGGGTTCTCATGGTCAATCATATTTTCCTCTCTAAGGGCCAAATCCTAACCCTCCTCAAGGTCAAACTAGTTACCCTCCTTAAGGGAAACTTAGTTATCCACCTCAAGCTAATCAAGCGAACTATCCTCCCCCAAGTTACACTAGTTATCCTCCCTAGGGGAAAATGGGTTTCCCCTCTCTTTTTATGCACATTCCTCAACAAATAAATCCTACTTTTGTTGGTCAACATCAACATCATATTGGAGGACCTGCTGGCTAAAATTATCCACCGCAACCGGTTTACGGTCCTACTGGTGTTCTTATGCCACACCCGTATCATCCATAGGTCAATCGACAACTACCATTCTTAGCCACTCTAGATCTACCGGATCTGTCGAGATTAATTAATGATTCCGTATTACATTCTCCTTTTTTGCCAGTCATTCCTACCAAATTACCTTCCGACATTTCAAAATTTGACAGTAAACTTGGTGAAGACCCTAATAACCACATTATGACCTTTCATCTATGGTGCTCATCAAATTCACTAATGGATGATTCTATCCGGTTACGTCTTTTCCAGCGTACACTTACATGTACAATGGATAAATGGTACATTGAATTACAACTTGGAACTTTTTAATATTTTAATTCACTCGCCATGGATTTTCTCAGACACTTCAAATTACCTATCCGCTATGAAACCAACACAGAAATTTTGACCTCCCTTCATCATACTAACTCCGTACATATCTTTGATCATATTCATGAGTGGAGACGACGATGACGGTTAATCAAAGAAACCATTCCTGATTAATTGTTGGTTGAATGGTTCACCAAATATCTTTTACCTCCTATTGCTCATGATGTAGCCATGGGTGGTGTCATTACAAAAGAGGAAGCCATTGCTCGTCCCAACATCTGGCCTTGGTTTATTCCTAATCTGGTACTTTGTATGAATTGATTCCAAACGCTCCCTGTCCATCAATCGATCCATCAAAACCATCCTCCACTGCTCATGTAGATGGAGTTATCGATTCCATCAAAACCCAGTCCAATTCAAAGTTGACAGACATGACCAATCGTTTAGTTATTTCCCCCGCTACCGGATCAACTTCACTCTCATCAAGCTCCACCCCGACTCAAATATTTGAGGTGAATGTAATTCAATCGGCTACTCCGCCACAGTTAGGGGGGAAAAAGAAAAATAAGAATAAACCTATAAAAAACAATAATCAAACCAAAAATGCAAAAACACAAACACAACCTCCTGATACTGAGAAACAACACAGCGCAAATCAAAATTTCCATGTCTCATTTGTGGTGAAGATCACTACACATGAGATTGTCCTCATCGAGACGAATTTGCCAAACTTTTTAAAGGAAATTCTCAACCCACTATATTGACACATCATTTTCCACAACATCATTCACTGGTTGCACAAGCTCCCACACCTCCAACAAGAGGTAATCCAAATCATCCTCCTAATGAGGAAGCTTCATCGAGTGCACACATTTACATGTTTAATGGGGTAGATTTGACCACTCGTACTACGACATACGGCACACCTCCAAGTAAACACGATAAGGAAAATGTAACTACTAGTACTACATCGAATCCGCCGCCTAGTACAATTACTCCTCCATTTGGGCCACTTCAGATTGAGAAATGTAACTTTTACTCTGTTCTACGCCCTCCCAAGAGCACAATTCGAAAGTCGACCTTTAATCCAAACTCATGTGTTGCTCAAAAATACAACATCGTTGAAGATTTGGCTCAAGCACCTTGCGTTATGTCAGCTCTCAAAGTTCTACAACACTGCCCTAGCCAACGTAGGACACTCTTGGCAGCCATCAGAGCTATACATCCCGAGTCATCTAACAATATCACGTTTAACCTGGATAATTTTAAATCACGACTCTCTCACCAACTCGCTTTCCAGATCGATGTCATTGTCCATAATCAACATATTCATCGCACGATCCTGGATGAGGGGACATCGACATGTGTCATGTCCTTGGCTTGTTGGAAAGGCCTTAAATCACCTGGTCTTAATCAATCTCCCACCATGTTATGAGCATTTGATGGAAGAGGTTTCTGATCTCATGGATTATTATAATCCTTAGCCATTCAATTGGGAGGCAAAATTGTTTCTGTATATGTTGAAGTAGTCGATGCTTCCCTCGATTATAACTTCTTGCTAGGGAGAAGATGGTTCTATGCTATGACTACCATCGCTTCATTGGTTTTTCGATGCGTCCAATTCCCTCATCAAGGTAAAATTGTGACCATCGATTAATTAGATCACTACACCCCCGACGCTCGCACTCAAATGACCAACAACATTCCTTTTCTGGGAGACTCAAAAATCACTTATGAAAGTGTTGGGGTAGGTCTCTTGAATGACTCTTCGCTCATTGGTACCTTCCCTACACCTCTTCCTCCCACTATGCAACATGTCACAATGGTTAATATGATTTCGACTATGGCACATCAATCCTTCGAATCATATGATCCTTGGATCAGGCCTAGTCCCTTAGAATTCAATACACTAGGTGACACCATGCCACTTAGTCCTACAAAGGCTGAATACGATGCCATCCATTCTACCTCTCCTTCACTGGATGACCAACATCTGCTGGCATCTACGACTTATTCATTACCATCCTAGTTAAAATCCCTATCCTCTACTTTCGATTAAATCCTAAATATTTTTCCATCAGATGAATCTATTATGGAAATGATTAGTATTGAGGAGGCACCATGGGATGACAACCTCCATTGTTCGTTGTTTCTTCCCGGTTTGGATGACATAGAGAAAGATATTTCCTCTATCTTTCCTAGTGATATCGTCGAATTCCCCCAATCTCCAATACTCACTCAGGATACCATCTTCGAGGGGAATTTGGGAAACATCTCTTTCACTATCATTGTGAACATATCCATTAAATAAGGTATTGTGGAAAACATACAACTAGGTGCAAACTATTCAGCTGAATAAGTTGAAAGTTCAATGAATTCCGTGACATCTTCGCCTGGAGTTACGAAGAAATGTCAGGGATCGATCCATCGATCATTGTGCATGAAATAAAAACTTACCCAGAAGTTAAACCCGTGAGACAAAAACTTCGCCCGATCCATCCTAAGAAAACCACGACAATCAAGGCAGAAGTAGAAAAACTTTTAAAATATGGTTTTATTTACCCTGTCCCTTTGAACAAATGGGTTTCCAACATCATCCCAGTCGCCAAGAAACAAGGGACAATTTGTGTTTGCGTCGATTATTGGGATCTTAATAAGGCTTGTCCCAAGGACAATTACCCTACACCCTTTATCGACCAAATTATCGATAATTGCACCAGAAGCGTAATTTTCCCTTTTATGGATGGATTTTCTAGATATAACTAGATCGAAATTTTACCGGCTGATCAACATAAAACAACCTTTATCTTACCTCGTTGGACTTTCTCTTATCGGAAATTACCTTTTGGCCTTAAAAACACTGGAGCCACTTTTCAGCAAGCCATGTCGTATGCGTTCCACGATATCAAATATGTTGTTGAATCTTACCTCGATGAATTACCCGCTCACTCGTCTCATCGACGAGACCACATTGGTCACCTACGAGCCATCTTTCTTCGATGTTGGTTTTACAACATACGTTTGAACCCCCATAAATGCATTTTTGTTGTTGAACCAGGGAGACTCCTCAGATTCGTAGTCTCCAAAGACGGGATTAGGGTGGATTGTAATACCCCTAGGTCGAACCCAATTGTAAATGTAAATGCAAATGTACTTAAGCTGGTGAGGTGTTTGATATCATTTTTTTGTATGCAGCTTCCATGGTATAGGGCGCACATGTACTGCGCACTAAAATGATGAAGTGTGCACATTCCAGGGTACCACGCGCAACAAACTTAAGTGCACGTGATTTGGAGGCCAGGGAGACTTTGTGTATATCTTGTGTTTTATAGGCTGGTGAACGAGTTATTATAAGCTAGGAGGATTATGTTTTGAATTAGGCCAGAGATCCTAGATGCTAAAGGCCAGTGAGTCTATTTTTGTATATGTCTCATCATTAATATAAAATACATCGTTGCGTCTAGACCGACCACGATAAAAGAGTATGGGGGACTAAACCCCACTAGTTGGGGAAAGGGGGGGATAAAAGTTAAGGAAAAGGGCTAAGCTAGGGAGCTTAAGCCAAAAATGAATATTATATTAATATTCCTTAAAGTATAAAATATGGATAATTATTTTATCCTAAGTTCTAAGGATGGGGACAAGTGGGCCAAAGTAGCTCCCAACATGACAAGTGTCAAATTGGGAACATGCATACATATAGCTTGGAATTAGTTCATTTTCCTATCATCCCATCACCATTCACTCATTCATTGAGCTATCCTCTGTACCTTCCTGTACCTGTATCTATAACCATACTTGTAACTGTACCTGGTTAGCTTGGGAGCTATCCTTCGTACCTCTTTGTACCTGTATATGTACCTAAACAAGTACCATACCCGTACCTATACCTGTACCTATACATGGTTAGCTTGGGAGCTGGATTGAAGAAGCGGGTTGTCAGGCCCGTGAGAAATTTCTCTCTGGGTGAGAGAATTGTTGGGAATTGATTTCCTGAAGGTGCTAAACTGCAGCTACAGGGATTTGAGACTTCCTATCCGGCATGTTGTTGAAGCCCTGGAAGGGAAGTGGGGTAGCCGAGGGACTGTTGAGTAGAGAAGGGGCACACTTCCTGGGGTGGGACATGCATGTGGGGAATGAGGGACTATAGGCTATTAGTTTGAGTTGGTACATGTGACAAAGTCTTTCTTGTTGTTTGAGATACGTCAACCTAGTTAGGAATCCCTTTACCCTGGCAGAGTTTAGTCCCATTTCAGGGGTGACCCACTGCTGAGAGTGATGAGCAGTATGGTCTAAGGCTAGGAGGTTATTGGAAGGTTTGCACACAGTTGGTGATATTCTTACCAAGATAAGTGTCAGTTGTGCGTTAAATTACATGCTGCATTATTATTTACATGTAAATTTTTATGGGTTTATCCTATGTGTGGTTTATAACTGTCTTTATATTTATGGGTATTGCCTGTCTATGTTGCATGTATATGTTACTGTTATTTATGTATGAATCTGTGCATTTACAGAATGTATTTGTCTGTTTTGAGTTTTATATTTAAAGTTCCGCAAGAGTTTTTGTGTGTATATGTTTTAGTTTGCATACAGTTCAAAATTTTTTACATGGCATAGCCCAGTTGGATGTTGGGGATGTTACAATATGGTATCAGAGCTCCAGTTTTCAACATTGAGCCTGGATGGGTTGAGAAAGTTGAATTGAAGCAAAATTTCACAAAGAATTGATTTAGAAGTGGCCAAATTTGAAGTTACAGAGCGTCCATGGTAAAAAAAATTAAAAATTATAAGCAATTGCATGGAATTGGGCAAAAGCCCCAATTTTTGTTGTTAAATTCATGGGAAAATTGAGAAATTTGGCCAAGTGGTGAGATATTCTTGATTTAATATCCGTTCTAGCAAATTTAGACCTGGAATTGGTCGAATTTGAAGTTATAGGGAAGCCATGAAAGATGGAACGAGATTAGTTGATTAAAATTCTCAATTCGCGAATTGAGTTTGGGAAAAATTCGTTCCAAGAATGTCAACCAACAACGATTTGTTGTTGTAGAGGTTGAATTGGTGTTATCGGGGTGAAATTGAACAAATTTCATAGTTGCAGAATGTCTATGGTGAAAATTGGGAAAAAGTTTGGCAAAAGCCCCAATTTCTGCAGCGAAATTCATGAGGAATTGATGCGCGGTAAAAAGCTTGTGAGGTGTGGAAAATAAGGGTTTGTGGCTACGCGCGCTAAAAATTGGCACTGCACGAAAAAATATTGGCGTGCGAGTGTGCACACTTAAATTTGACACTGCGCGGAAAAATATTGGCGCACGGGTCGCGCACTTAAATTTAACACTGCGCGGAAAAAATATTGGCACCTGGGTCTGCGCACTTAAATTTGGCATTGCGCAGAAAAGTATTGGTGCGCGGGTGTGCACACTTAAATTTGACACTGCACGGAAAATATTGGCGCGTGGGTCTGCGCACTTAATTTTGGCACTGTGCGCAAAAAATTTGGCACACGGGTGTGCGCACTAAATTTAGCATTGCGCGGTGCAGATTGAGTGGCACATGCATAATACTGGTGTGCGCGGTGTGCACACACATAATAATGGTGCGCGTGGTGTGGGTAAATGTTGTCGCATGGAGTACTGGTGTACGGTGGGAGTGTATTGAACTTTGGCATGGTGCAGCGCGTAGAGTAAAATGCGTGCAAAATATTAACGCGCGACACAAAAAATTGCACGCAACAGATATTAGTGCATGAACCAAGATTGTGCATGGTAGATATTTGCGAGTGACAAAAAATAGTGCGCACCAGTTATTGGCGCGACAAAGAAGTGATCGACATTGGTTATAGGTGTGTGAAGCATGCGCTACCTTATAGTATTGTTGCACATGCTAAATATGGTTGTACAGGTTTAAATTTGTGCATGCGAAGTCGTTTGAATGATCAACAACAACAGAAAACCAACGATTTTATGCGACATTTTATACTGTTTGAAGGTCATATTTTTGCAACGCATTTTTGAGGCCCTAAACAACGTTTTTAGCTACTCAAAAAACACAAGAACAGAGTGTACCAAGGTACACTCTGTCTCTGTAACTCAAATAAAAGAGCCTGAAGAGAGCTTTCTAATGGTGTAAACCGTTCATCAAACAAAGCTTTTATGAGGAAGTTACAGGACAAACAATGGAGGGTAAATTTTAAGACCCAACTAACTTCGAATGGCCATAACTTTTTGCTCCGGAATTAGAATGAGGTGCATGAGCAGTGATTGGAAATATATTGAACCATAGAAGATATTCCTATATCTGAATTAAATTTTTGGGCATGTTAAACATGTTTAAGATGGCAAAGAAGATACCTGTAGCATTCCAGACCAAAAACACGTATTGGCCTATAACTTCAACAGGTTGTAACTAGCATCCCAGAACCCAGAAAAAGGTGAAACTTGGGCAGACTGTTCAAAATATGTATATGAAGAAACCCAATTGAGATCATACTAAAAATCCAATGGAGTAGGTGCAAAAATGCATAATTACAGCGCAAAGTTGCACCAAGTTGAAGAGTGAACACAAAAATTAATGGACAATTTTCAAATAACCATAACTTTCTGCTCAAGACTCAGAATTGGGCATGGAAGTAGGCGTTGGAAAGGTATCGGACAGTAGAATATAATTGTTCACCCAGAAAATTGATCTGGGAATTCAATTTTTCAGGAAATCAGAAGAAATAATTTTGATATATTATTGAACTAGAATGATTCATATTTTTCATGAAATTGATGAGTCAATTAACATGACAAAGTTTTATTGGCTATACATTTTGAAAAGTTAACAAAAACTAGATCAGATCAAGATTAACACAGAGTGCAGAGGAATGGAAGATGCACATGGGGCTTACATCCAGGAAGATGAGATTAGAGGGATGGATGTCCATTTGGGCATTGAAGGAACAAACTCCAATGGACACGGAGAAGGAAGGGATGAAAACATGAATATAGTAGAGACCATTAAAAATTTGTAGAAGGATGTCCAAAGCCATAAAGATGATAATGAAAGGATTATGAGAGCCAAGGAGCAGTAGGAGGACTTCAACATGAATTTAATGCAAATCTTGAACCAAATAGAAAAGAAATTGGATAAGGAGAGTGGCACAAGCAAATCAGGAAGTCACAGGTCTCCTGATGAGAAGAGAAGAACCAGAAGTGTTAGCAGACATCACCATCACTCCCTGAGACATTCCAATAAAAGAGCACACAACCACTCAAGTCCATCCCCTGTCAGGAAGCATAAGAGGTCTGGGGTGGATGAGCTACGAGGAGAAATGAACAAAATCAAACCTCCTACATTTGATGGTGATCACAAGAAGGATGAAGATGCAGAGACATGGCTATTGAGCATGAGAAATTATTTTCAATTGCATAATTATTCATCTCATGTAAAAGGAAGAATTGTCATCTATCAACTCAAGGGAAAGGCATCCATTTGGTGGGATCAACTTGTGCAGGTGCAACACATTAAAGAGAAAAGTGTTACTTGGAGGGAATTCATTAAGTATTTTGAAAATAAATACTTGACTAAGAGATACTATGACAAGAAAATGAAAGAGGTCTTTGAACTCAAGCTTGGGAGTATGACCATAGATGAATATGAAAGAAGGTTTTTAGAACTGCTGAAGTACGTTTCTTTCATCAAGGATGAGACAATTAAGATTCAAAGGTATTTGAGTGGATTTCCATCATTCATCAGTGACAAAATACAATATGATGATCCCAAGACATTGGAGGGGACCATAAGGCGAGCTAAATGCTTATATGATCAGCAAAAAGCAAGGCCAACTTTCTAAAAATCTTGGGAAGAAAAAAATAAATTCAAGATGTATCAGAGGAAGATGGGGACTAAGCCACCATTCTTCAGAAATAATCCTCAGGTACAACCAACTTCTAGAGAACCTAGAACAATTGAGACAGGGGGTCAAAGGCCAAGGCAACCACCTATTCAATGTTTGGGTTGTAAAGGAGATCATATGTTCAGAGATTGTCCTCATAGAGGTGAAAAAGTGAGGACTGTTCACAATGTACAACAAGCTAAAATAGTGGAGGACATGGGTGGAAATGTACCAAGGATCTATGCAGCCCTGAACAACAAACAAGCAGAGTATAAACCACATATGATTGAAGTGGAAGGTATTATCAACAACCAAACCATTGTTATTTTAATTGATTCAGGAGCTAGTCGTAGTTATATAGATCTTAAGATGGTGGAAAGTTTGCATTTGCCAAGAAGCAAGCATGGAAAATCTTGGTTGGTGCAGCTGGCTACCAGAGCCAAAAGAAAATTTATTGAGATGGTTAAGTCATGTCTTATGGACATGAATGGACTAAACACTAGGGTAGATTTAAAAATATTGCATTTAGGTTCCTATGAATGTCTAATTGGGATGGATTGGTTGGACCAACATCATGCTATCCTAGACTATCATAACAAGACATTTAGTTGCTTGGATGGGGAAGGGAACCTAAGGTCAGTGCAGAGAATTCCCATGGCAGTAACCATCAGAGAAATTTCATCATTGCAGCTGAAGAAATGTTACAGAAAAGGGTGTCAAATATTTGCAACACATGGAAGAGACACCTAAAGATAAGGTGTCAAATATTGAAGATTATGTAGTCCTAAAAGAGTTTGAAGATGTGTTTAAGGAAATACCAAGATTACCCCCTAAAAGAGACATTGATTTCTCCATAGATTTGATGCCTGGAGCAGCTCTAGTATCCAAGACTCCATACATGATGAGTACAGCAGAATTGAAGGAGTTGCAAATGCAACTTGAAGAGCTTCTGAAGAAGGGGTATATACATCCAAGTGTGTCACCTTGGGGTGCCCTAGTTTTATTTGTGAAGAAAAAAGGATGGAACATTGAGACTTTGCATTCACTTATGCAGTTTAACAAGGTAACCGTGAAGAATAAGTATCCTTTGCCAATGATCGATGACCTCTTTGATCAACTGCAAGATGCAAAAATATTATCCAAGATTGATCTTAGGTCCGGTTATCAACAAGTAAGAATTAAATAAGAAGACATCAACAAGACTGCTTTCAAAACAAGGTATGGTCATTATGAGTTCACAGTAATTCTAAGTAAAATTCTAAGTATGGTTCATTATGGAGGTAACGAAAGTTGGACGTGCATTTTGATGACACCTAGGAAGACATATGAGTTCGTAAGTCCGGGAGTTCGTGAACCTGAGAAAAAACACTTAAAATTTCTCTAAGTAAATGTTCATCTTGGAGGCTGCGAAAGTTGGGTGTGCATTTTGATGACACTCGAAAAGACATGTGAGTCTGCAAGTTCGAGAATCCATGAACACATCACATAAAATAATTCTAAGTAAAATTCCATGTTTAAAATGAATAAGAACCGTCCACTCAACGGTTTATTATATCCGAACCGTCAATTTGTCTAAAGCGCCTATATGAAATAAGGACCATCCATCTCAACACCTAATTAAGTTTGCACCATTGTTTTATTTCGATGATTAAGTCACAATATTTGGTCCCCGCCAGATTTTGAAGTAAAAATGGATCGTCCATCTCACCAAGAGATTAAGTTAGAGTTATTGGATCAAGATATTCTCAGGAGTAAAGTAGGCCATTGGATCAACTCATGGGTGCAATTTTAATCGTTCATCAGTAAAAGGTAAAGTAGGATGAAGGAAGCGCATAGGTGCCAAAAACAATTAGGCATGAATAACAGATATATGCACATCAAAATCAATGGTCAATATTTAATCTTGATCTCGATTAGATGGTAGTTGAGTCTCTATAAAACCAAAGCTCAGTGTAATGAAGAAATTGACCATTTTAGTCAATTGCATGAAGGGTTGTGAGATCGATCATTCCATAAGAAAGATTGACATGAGAAAGAAAAAAACACAATTAATCTACAAGGAATTTGAATTCGACTAGGTTAATTTTTTATTACAGTGTATTGTAAATGAAGAGGCACATTGATTCATTGAAAAGACAAAATGGTTCAATGATGCACATCGTTTGGAAGGATATATAAACTCATAATAATGAAGAATGAAAATGTGACCTAGGGAGATATTTGAGTATATTCTACATGAGGCATAGTCACAAGAATAATATTGCAGAGTAAAACTATGTAGTGAGGGTGGAAGGGAGGAGCTTGGGAGGATTGTAGTCCTCTACAGGTTGAAACCTGAAAAAATAGGGAGTTGCAACTTCCTTTCAAGTTGGTGCTTCAAGAAAACAGGGGGTTGGTGCCTCCTTTCAAGTTGGTGCTTGAAGAATATAGGGGGTTGGAGCCTCCTTTAAAGTTGGTGCTTGGAGGAGCAGGGAGTTGTAGCTTCCTTCAATAGGTGCTCAAAAAAGAAAGGGATTTGTGTCTCCAAGAGTTCGTTCTCTAAAGAGGATTGGTGTCCTTCACAATCACAAATCATTCTTTATAAACTTTGTAATTCTTGTTAATTATATTTATATAATTTATTTTAAATACAAATCCATTGTTGATCTATTGTGGTGATTAATAAAAAAATAAAGTAATTACTAATTGTTGAAAAAGGTAATATTGATTCACTCCCCCCTGAGTATTTCCAACAATTGGTATCAGAGCAGGTTCCTTCAACATAGTCTAATAATTGGAAGGTAGATTCTGCATAATCCAATGGATCAGTAAGAAGGAATGTCTTCCACTATAGCACCTTTGTTCAAAGGGAATGATTATGCATTTTGGAGTGTAAGGATGAAAGGCTATATAACGTCCATGGTTTGTGATATCCAACAATTTGTAGAATATGGGTACACTACTCCTGCTACTCCTCCCACAGACACAGCTAGAAAGAGGATTTGTAATGACAATGCAAGAGCAACCAATGCCATCCTTGGAGGATTAGTCAATCCTATACTTGTGAAAGTAATGCATTGTAAGTCAGCAAAATAAATATGGGACAAATTGAAATTCATATATGAAGGAGATAGAAAAGCAAAAAAGGCCAAACTACAAACCTATAGAACACAATTTGAAAACCTGAAAATGAAAGAAGAAGAGAACATAGCAGAATATCTTCAGAGAGTATATGAAGTAGTCAACTTAATCAGAGAATTAGGAGAAGAACTCACATATCAACCCATTGTCCAAAATATCTTGAGATCTTTACCCATGAGATATGATGCTAATATTTCTACTCTTGAAGATAGACCAGACCTTGATAATCTCACAATGGATAAACTACATGGGATCCTCACAACGTATGAGATGAGAACAAGGAAAGAAAGACCAGCAAAAGGAGAAACAACTTTCAAAGTATCTAAAGCAAATAATAAACAAGAGCATGTATCTAATGAAGATCAGTCAGAGATATCTGATGAAGAAATAGCTAACTTCATGAAGAAACTCAAGAAAGGAACTGGTAGATACAAAGGAAAGTTTCCTATAATATTATTTAACTGTGGAAATATTGGACATTTTGCTACCAAATGTCTGTATCCAAAACAAGAAGAAAGTGATAATTAAAGAACTTTCAAAGAACAAAAGAAGATCCAAAGCAAATACAAAAGGAATGTCTACAAGAAGAAGAAGACCTTTACACTGAAGAGAACAATAGCTCATTTGAAGAAAGTGAAGAAGAAGAGAAATCTAAGTACCCATTTATGGGTATAGAAACACAAAATAATCACACCAAAAATAACTTTGAGATTGAAGAAGAAAACTCTGAGGTTTAAGAAGAATTAGATCTTAAAGTAGAGTTGATCAGTGCCCTAGATGAACTTAGAAAGTATAAAAGGAAGAATAAATCATTAAGATAACAATTGTCAAAATATGAAGAAGCACAAAAATCAAGAGAAAGAGAAGTGTTAAAGACCATCAAATAAACAGGGAAAGTCATCAATGGTTTAAATACTCAACTTTAGGAATCCAAAAGAATTGAAGAAGTCATTATGAAACAACTCGATGATAGGGAACAAGACTATGAAAAGCTAGAAGTTGAAATTGTCCTACTAAAAGGAGAAATTGAAAAGGAAAAGAAGCAGTCAGTTTGAGAACAGCTCAAAGATTTTGAATGATATTCTTAACCACCAAAGATCACCAAATGATAAAACAGGATTGGGATATGATCAAAATTCAACCTCTACTTCACATAAAACTAACAAACAAACAATCACCTATGCAGATGCTCTTAAAAGTTCCTTAAAAAGAGAAGACAACAAGATAAAAATGGCATCATTAAAGACAGGTTTTAATAAGCAAGCACCTCCTCCAGAAAAAAAATAAAAAATAAAAAAAGATGTGATCAGAAGAACTCCTCCTAATAGATATCAGCATGTCTTTCTTGGATATTGTTATTCATGCAACAACTTTCGACACAAAGCAGTACATTGTAAATCCTATAGAAACTACAAACCAAGAAATACTCAGAGATATAAGAACAACAAAAATGATGTAGAGAAAAGAAATTATAATTCATTCTCTCCTTTACAAGAGTACAATGTTAAATGCCACAAGTGCAACAACTATGGCCATAAAGCTAGTGAATGTAGATTACCAATGCAATCCTTGAAAATGAGCAACTCTAACAAACAAGATAAGAAGATATGGAAAGAAAAGCATATAGAAGAAAAAGTAACAGAATGTAAAGTGGCCCTGTATGCAAAGAACAAAAAGTGTCAATGGTATATTGATAGTGGATGCTCAAAACATATGATGGGAGATGAAGGCAAATTTATCACTTTGACAAAAAAGGATAAAGGTAAAGTCACTTTTGGAGATAATGTATCTACCAAAATATTAGGAAAAGGTGCGGTTCCTTTTGGAAACAAAAGGAATAAAGCAAAAAATATGTTGTTGGTAGAAAACTTAAAACCTAATCTACTTAGTGTAATCCAAACCTATGATCATGGACATATACTCATTTTTTACTCCCAAAAATGTGAAATAAGAAAAGAAGGACTGAGAAAATTAGTTGTTATTGTACCAAGAACCTAAAGCAATGTGTATATCTTAGATATTGAGGAATAAGAAGAATGTCATATGAGTCAAATAGATGAAATTTGACCATGGAACAGGAGGATGGGACACTAGAGATTTGATAACCGGATCAAAGCTAGTAAAAAGAAAGTTGTAAAAGACATGCCAAAAGTCATTAAGCCTTAAGACCCTGTTTGCAAACACTGTCAATTAGGGAAGCAAACAAGAGTCAGATTCAAGACAAAAGAGAATTCTACATCAAAACCCTTGGATATTGTTCAGACTGACCTCTATGGGCCCTTTAGGACTAAAATCATACAATGGGAACACTACTTCATGTTGATCATTGATGACTACACGAGGATGACATGGGTATATTTTCTCAAAGAAAAATCAGAGGCATTTGAAAAGTTTAAAGCATTCAATACTTATGTAGAGAATGAAATGGATCTCAGAATCAAATGTTTGAGATCATATAATGAAGGGGAATTTACCTCTAAAGAATTCGATAAGTTTTGTGAAGATCATGGAATCAAGAGACAATTTTCATCTCCGAGAACTCCTCAATAGAATGGAGTTGTTGAGAGGAAAAACTGAATTTTTCAAGAGGCTGCAAGAACTATGCTAAATGAAGCCAAGCTCCCAGATTTTTTTTTGGAGAGATTCAATATATACATCAGTCCACATACTTAACCAAGCACAACTAAGAGCTAACCATGAGAAAACACCTTATGAATTATGGTTTGGAAGACTAGCATCTGTGAAACATTTTAGAGTCTTTGGAAGTAAGTGTTACATCAAGAGGGATGAAGATAATCTAGGGAAATTTGACTCTAGATCAGATGAAGGTATATTTCTGGGATATTCACCTAACAAAAAGGCTTACAAGTGTTATAATCTAAGATTGCACAAAATAGTGGAAAGTGCAAATGTAAAAATAGATGATCAAAAATTAAGAAAAATCAAATGTCAAGATTAATCAAAAATTGATGAATGGAGAAGAACTAGTGATGATGAAGAAGATGGTGAATCACAAGATGAAGAAGATATTGAAGAACTACAAGAGAATGAACCACATACTGATGAAGAGAAGGATGAGGAAGAAACACTCTTACCAAAAGCACCATAAAAAAGAGTTCAAAAGAATCACCATGAAAATAAACTTATAGGGGATAAAGAAGCATGAGTAGAAACAAGAAAGAAACTTAGATTTGATTATGAACAAGCAATGCTTTTAGTAATAGACCCAAAAATTTTGGAAAATCCAACAAGAGTGAAGACTAGATAAACGAAATGAACGAGGAACTTGATCAAATTAAGAAAAAACATACATGGGAACTTGTCCCTAGATCAAAAGACAAGAATGTGGTAGGAACCAAGTGGATATTAAAAAACAAACTCAATGAGAATGGACAGATCACAAAGAAAAAAGACAAATTACTATGCAAAGGATATGCCCAAGTGGAAGGTTTTGACTTCGAAGAGACTTTTGCCCCAGTAGCAAGACTAAAGGCCATCATAATGTTTTTGGCATTTACATGCTTCAGAAACTTCAAAATTTATCAAATGGTTGTCAAGTCAGCATTCCTAAATGGAACAATGGAAGAAGAAGTATATATTGAGAAACCAGAAGGATTCATATTAACAGAAAATTGGAATTGTGTGTGTAGACTAAAGAAGGCTTTGTATGGTATTAAACAAGCCCCTAGAGCATGGTTCTCAAGATTGGATCAGTATCTCCAAAAACAAGGATATAAAACTACTGACAACGACCTATATATTAAAATTGAGGATCAAGATATGATTGTTGTGGTGGTATATGTAGATGATATCATATTTGGAATTAATCTTACCATATTAAGAAAAACATTTGCTACAAAAATGTAGAAAGAGTTTGTGTTAAGTACCAAAGACTGGAGACAAAGAACCACGATATATATAGAAGAACAATATGCAAAATCTCCTTTATTATAGTAGAAACCCTTGAGGTAGGGCAACACCATACAATGGATCCTATTATGGAAGAGATCCTCTCCTATACACTTGCCTCTTTGAGGGATCTTCCTCCTATTGATCTATCACTCCAAATACAAAACTTCTCTTCATATCCCATTACATTTCTTGAACCCCTCTATACAGTGCTACCATCACCTATGAACATTCTAGAGGAGGAATCTTCTAGAAGCAGAACCTTCGAAGAAGTCCTCTTACATTTATTATATCTAACGACCCATTTATTATATCTAACTACCATAGTGGGCCTTATTTAATAATATAGTGGACCTAGTCCACCTTGCATTCAATGGCCTCCACTACCTCTCTAACTACCTAACATGGGACCTAGGTTCCCAGTGGGAATTCAACTACTTCAACATAGTGTCTCACATTTATACATGGGACCTTGGTTCTCCAGTCTTCTTCAACATTATGGTCCACAATTATCCATGGTACCTTGGTATATGGTTGTCCACCCTCATAACAAGTGTTGAGGACAACACTTTCATAAGGGGGATGGAATGTGCGAAATAGAAACTGCTAAAAGAAGCCTGGGTATGCAAGGAAGTACAACACACCACACAAAGATCATTGGAAGAAAACCAAGCACATGAAGAATTGCAATGCACCACACAAAAGTCTTTAGAGGAAGCTTGTGTGCACAAGGGGATATAGTGCGTGACGCAAAGGTCGTTAGAAGAAGCCTACGGGTAGGAAGAAGTGTGATGGGATGGACAAAAGGAAATATAGGAGCATGTGCGCAAAGATTTGAAGTGCATGGCATGAGAGGAAGAATTGTGTGACATTAGTCGTGAAGAGCAACTCGAAGATCAAGTAAGTAACTTGTTTCATTTTTGTTTGAATTTGTTAAGTGATCTTGATGTTGCAAGGAAGTTGACACACATTTTAACAAACTATATGGGGGGAGAAGGAAAAAATGTAGTTATATCCCCCAAAATCTGGTTCATTCTCTCTTTTTGTATGTCTGTCTCTAGAAGAAGAGAGAGCATGTATCCTCCAACATATCCTCCAGAATCTTGTTCATTCTCTCTGCTTGTTCGTCTGTCTATGGGTGATACTTTGTACTAAAATTCAGTTGTGTTCCCAATGCTTCTTGGAAACTGGTTCAAAATCGTCCTGTAAACACCGATCCTTGACTGAATATGATCTTTCTTGGTACTCCATGTAACCTCACAATCTCGCTAACAAAAACTTTGGCTATATTCAACGCCTGATACGTCATACACACTGGAATAAAGTGTGCACTCTTCGTCAGAGTGTCAACTAGCACAAAAATTGAATTGTGTCTCCTTGTCATCAGTGGAAATCTAACAATAAAATCCATCAAAATGACCTCCCATTTCTATTCAGGAATAACGTGTGGTTGTAACAATTATGCTCGATGTCTATGTTCAACCTTCACTTGCTAACATTCTAGACATCTTGCCATGTAACTCACTATGTTCGTCTTCATTCCCTTCCCGAAGAATAAAGGCTTAAGGTCTGCCTTCATCTTCATGAATCCCGAATGAGCCATGTAAACTTCTTGATGAGATTCGCTTAAGATCAAACTTCTTAATTCATCACTAGGTGGTACGTAAATTCTATCGTTATATCTCAACAATTTGTTGTTGTCCAATGAATAACCTTCAAACTTCGGTACCATCATGGTATGTTCTCCGATATTAGCCTAACTTCCTTGTACCAGTGATCGTCAATTTCTAGGGCTAGAATATTTTCTCGTGGATTCGTCTTAAGAGGTATTACCGAGAATATGTGTGGTCTCCGACTCAACACATCTACCACTCTGTTAATCGTTCCTTTAATATAGGAAATCTCAAAATCATATTCGCTAATTAATTCTGACCAACACCTCTATCGCGCGTTCAAGTCACTTTGTGTAAATATATGCTGCAATACACAGTGATCTGTCTTTAATTCGAATTTTTTTTCAGTCAGATAATGTCTCCATACTCTCAAGGCATATACAATTACTAATAACTCCAAGTTGTGTGCTCCATAGTTCTCCTCGTGCTTTCTCAATTTCCTTGAAATGTAAGTGATCAATCGATTGTCTTGAATCAAAACTCCGCCTAAACCTTCCTTGGATGCATCCATGCACACCAAGAATTCTTTGTTCATGTCGGGGACCTTCAGTATCAGTGCTATTATTAACAACTCTTTGAGCTTTTGAAATGCTTCCGCACATTTCTCAGTCCATATGAACTTCTTGTTTTTCTTCTACAACTCCGTGATTGGATTTTCTATCTTCGAAAAAACTTCGACGAATCGTTAGTAATATCCTGCTAAACCCATAAAACTACGTACTTCTTATACATTTGTTGGATCTGGCCATTCCATAATAGCCTCTACTTTCATTGGATCCACAACGATACCTTCTCCAAATATGATATGTCCTAAGTAATGAATCTTTTATTGGTAAAAAGAACATTTCGATAACTTCTCGTACAATTTGTTTTCTCTTAGACATTTCAGAACCAATCTTAGATGTTCGTCATGTTTTTCTTTCATTCGAGAATAAATTAGTATGTCATCAATAAATACTTGAACAAACTTGTCCAAGTATTCACGGAACACCCCATTCATCAAACTCATGAATACCCCTGGGGCGTTCGTCAAACCGAATGGTAAAACTGTAAACTCATAGTGTTTGAATCTCGTCTCAAATGCAGTCTTAGGGATATATTCCTCCTTAATTTGTAATTGATGATATCCCAATCTCAAGTCAATCTTCGAAAACACAGTTTCTCCCTTCATCTGATCAAATAAATCATCTATTCTTGGCAACTGATATTGGTTCTTGATCGTTGCTTTGTTCAATTGACGATAGTCAATACAGAGTCTCAATGATCCATCCTTCTTTCTCATGAAAATAACCGGAGCACCCCACGGCGATACGCTTGGACGTATAAGCGCCAAATCTAACAACTCTTTCAATTGCATTTTCAACTCATGTAATTCTAGTGTTGACATCCGGTAGGGATTTCTTGCAATAGGTTCAGTTCTAGGTTTCAGATCTATGGTAAACTTCAATTCTCTTTCTGGCAGAAAACCTGGTAATTCTTCATGAAAGACATTTGCAAACTCTTGTACTAGAGGAAGGCTTTCTAATCCTTTTTCCTTGCCCTTTTCGTTTAGTGCTAAGATTGCATATAACTTTCATCCCTTGTGCATACTCTTCTGCAATTGTAGGGAAGAAATAAACCTCAAGGACACTCCCTGGTTTCTTCCTACAATTACTCTACTCTGTCCCAAATCGTCTGTCAAACTTAACCATTTCTTCTTATAGTTAAGTATTGCGTCATGTGATTCCAACCAACCCATGCCTATCACTATGTCATAAGATCCTAAGATCGTGACATATAGGTTGGCCTTCGTTACAAAATCACCCAAGTTAATGCTACAGTCCATAACCCTTCCTCCAACTTTTTGTTTGGCACTCGATGTCATTTCTATGTATATGAACTCGTCCTTCTCAACTAACTTTACCTTTATTATCTTTAGTGTTGCACTAGCAATAAATCTCTTTGTAGCTCCTAGATATATCAAAATACTAAATACTTGATCGATGTCATACCTGACTTCTCAAGCACAGTGGACTGGTGCTCAGCCTAGCGGTTGTTCACCGCTACATGTATCATGTGGGCCTTGCCCAAATCTCCAACTGTAGTGGGTCCTGATGATCCAGTCGCCTTGGCCTTCTCAATTAAAATTTGAATTCTTACTAACGAACATGTTCAAAACTCTACATAACACTTAGAGTCAAGCAACATGTTGGTCAAGAATAAAACACCCATAATTGTAGAAAGCGTTTTCATACAATCACATATTTTAACAAGCTAACTATATTATCACAAAATCCTTGTTGTGGATCATCATTGAACATAGATACATTGGAGATAGGAGATCAAGAGGTGAATCTCGGAAACAATCGAAAACCTAAATATTTAAACCTGGGGAGATGCTAAAACTCAATTAAAGTAAAACTCAGATATTGGATAGATTTGTGTGCTCAAGTGGAATAAGTTTAAGAACAATAGTCAATATAACTACGACACATATATTCACTCATAACTATTATATCATGAATAATTCCCAATTCCTTTAACAACAAGTTCCCAAAAATATCTAATATCCCGAAAGAGTATATATCCCATACATATATTTGAAAACCAATTTCTACAGTTAACATATTTTATAATCCTTCAATTTCTTCAGTTAAACAAGGATAACGATTAACGAACTCACCGAATTTTAAATTAAATGTATAAATGTTTCAATGGTTTTTCCAATATGTCGTTTAACAAAGAAACTATGAAGATGTAATCATCGAATTACATTTTAATGCACTAGAAATCGAATAAATCTTCCAACTTATCATATTGACCAAATAAAGATATACACAAAAAAAACACACAGATTTTATCTAGCTAACAAGCGATCCAATAATCCTTCCAAACATCGATTTTATGAAGATCAAATATGGAAAAAACAACATGTTTTAAATATTTAATATAAACGGTAAATTAAATCCTTCTAATTCACCCAATTACAAGAATAATATAAAATGAAACATCCAATCTTTATGTAATATACACAAGCTATTATTTCAACATCTTGGTGCATAATTTACAAGATAAGATACAATAAACTGATTTGACAATGAAATATTGTCGCCAAACTTGATACAAGACTGATGCGCTGCAACCCGAAGTATGTGTTAAGTACTCCCCTTCGTCTGCTAAGTCCAAGACCTCACCGGTACCTCCAACCAATGCTAGGGGTACTCTTCTTCCCCCTTATCCCCCTGAGCCGCAAAGGGGGCAAGCGCAAACCAGAAAAACAATAGCTCCAAGCTTTCCTCGCAAGTAAGAGCTTCGACTATTTCTCAAGCTTGAAATCCCAACTCTCACAAGTAAAACACAATCCAGCAAAATTTTGGTAGAATAACAGTACTAATCAGAAGTGACACATTCCCCCTTCTACCCCATTTCTTTTATAGGTAAATTCTCATTGGTACTTGTCCACAAGCACAAGTAATTCAACTTTTTAATTATTTTATTGGTGATTATTCACCCACACACGTGTCTAACTCTCCCCAAGTTGCACAAATAATTACCCTCTTTATTTTATTTAAGAAGCCATTTTCCCTCACATTTCCCAATGTGTTCCTATTTTTGCTCTTAGTTGTCCCTTTGTTCCCCAATTTCTCATTTAATGAGTGTCCCCTAACTAGATCTTAGTTAGAGTTGAGTTATGAGTCTTCATTTAGTTAGGATTTATGGGAGATTAACTCAAAATGATACTCTGTGTGCATCTATTCTCTCATGTTTTAATTTCTTTCTATTTTGAAAATCCCTTTATTATTTTCATGCACACATGCATTTTTTACCCAACCTCTATTTTTTATCACTATTTTTCCTAGAGTTTGACTTTATCTCAATTTTTTTTTATTTAATATTTTTATTTAGTATCTTAATTACTCTTAGACTTCGATTTAGTCTTAAACTTAGGCTTAGACTCTTGTTAGGCTTCTAGATTATAATTTATTGCTTAATTAATTCCATGGTCTAACAAGGTCTAAATATTTCATTAAGTTCTCTAGGCCATCTAGATTTATTGACTCACAGTTTAATTACGCGACGTGCCCTTCAAGACGAACTTCTGTGCTCCAAGGGTGCCACTTGCCTTTGACTGGTTTTGGAAGTTTGTCCGACCATTGGAGTCAACATTCCATTCAGTCGAGCTTGTGAGAGACTAAGGGCTTCTAAGGAATAAGGATTCTGCCTTATTGTGTGCCCCTTAGATTTCCTCGTGAGCGATTGTCTCAGTCTTCCCTCACGACATCGTGTATCTATTGAACTAGGTAATTGTTAACCTATAGTTCAGGTCACAACGGGAGTGCTAGTAGGTTGTGACATGGACGTTGCCACACCTCTCCCTCAAATGTATAGCTTTTGTGCATTGCCCCTTTACTCCTTATGTGAGTCGGTTTAGCAAGCATCATCAAGCCTGCATCCACTGACAAAAACAATGCCAATAATCCATATACATAAATCATATTGTAATCAATCATATGTCACATGTGTGTAAAATAAAATACTCAAACAAATAAAATACACTCTCTGACTCAATCTCGAGTCCAAGGAAGTCCATTGATGCCATCAACATCCATAACCTGTCATGTGTTCTGCACACTCAGGAGAACTCGTCAATAATATCTGCCAATACATATACATAAAAATAACAATAAGTCACAATACATCATCATCATCATATATAACTCATTATTGAAACGAAATCACAATGTACCATAACTGGATCACTTGCACGCAAGTGTCCTCAAAGAATAAGTCAATATAACTGTGCTCAGTAGAACGAGATGTTACATTGCTCGATAAATAATTTCCAGGAGCCAAGAATTAACAACTCTTGTAGCATCACCAAGCATGAAACTAAATAAAATATATATTGTGATATAAAACCTAATCCAAAAATATCATAGTCGTAGATTCGAGTCTTATGGTTTCACAGCTCTTTCAAGATCTCAGGGTTAATAACTTCCTAAAATTTATGGAAACAAACCACACACGACCATTCACACACTTGGACAAAATTTAAAAGCATGAAAATAAAATAAAGGCATAAGGAAACTAAGAAATCAAATATTCAAAGTAAAAGAAAGCAATTTAAACCATCACACCATCTTTATGGAAAAGAAACACACCATGCTTGCATTTAATGAAGAAAACTAACTACAAGATAAAATTACATAAATAAAATAAAGAACCGCAATGCTCTCATGGAGCGAGCTCTTTCTCCCAAGATTTCATGGTGGGGAATTAAATTACAACATCATAGAATTTAATCAAATCATAAAACACAATAAAATTACGTACTTACAATCCATATAAGAGAAGATCTTGAAATGCTTTATATACTCCATCGTGGATTGGACATTTTCTCCAAGATTACTCCCCTTGGAATGGAGAAGACACTCTTATTATACCACCTCCGGCAGTCGTTCAGTTTTGACTTTCATATAAATTTGGTTTGACTTACTATTTTTTTAAGAAATCCAATGTTTAACATAACGAACCAGAAACTTTTATTTTTTAATACATAAAATAAAATATTTATCAAATATTTGATTGCATGGTAAATTTAAAGCGTTATTGGAGACATCACGTAATTCGAGAAATTTAAATTAATTGAACGCCCTGCTAATATCTTCTTCTGTCCTTCTGATATTTTCGAGGTTTATACGACATGCCCAGGTTTATATCTTGGAGGTTGCTTCTTTAAATATTGATCTCGAGCGGCTCTACAAGGTATCGTATTAAAGTACTATCATTCTTAAAACCAAATGTATGATAACCACCCCTTTTTATAAATGTTGATATCGATCAGTTTTTGGCATCGATCGATGTCGACATGATTGACATGAAATGACGAACTTGCAAGGCATGGCTAGATCATCACCTACAATCACACATGACCCCCTCGAGTGGACGGGACATGGCAACCAATGGGCGAGACATTCAAACATGAAGTCCATAAAAAGGCTCGTGTACCCCGCATAAGTCCCCATTTAACCTTATTGCCTTTCATCTTCTTGATACCCTTATGTGACCTGAACGGATGAAGACGATGCACATGTTGCACAATTATGGTATTTGTATTGATGGCATGTAAAGGTAAAAATATTGGCACATTATAAGCATAGCTTATAGTCGGTGGGATACTAAACATACTCTTTGAAAGTGGTTGGCAGGCATCCAAAACATCCATCTCATGCATACCACAAACTCGGGGATTTATATATTCCATGCCAATTATGAATTATCAGAGAGATCTTGTATTGTTGACAATGAGTGCTTTTGCATTATATTTGTTTTTAAGATTTTAGAGTTCTAACTCTTTGTATAGAATTATTATTCGTCCAATCATGATGATATAAAACATGTTGAAAAAAATGATTGAGACCATGAATAGAAACTAAATAAATAGGTTATAGAAACTAAATAAATAGGTAAAATAAGATTTGATTTAGGAAGGTAGAGGGGATTCAAGTAATAAGGGACCAGATATAGACCCAGAAGTGAAATATTTAGCACAAGTCTCCATCCCGATTCTGGGATCCATTATCTAGTTGTATGAATAAATTATAAATGGGGGCATGGCCCATTTTGATTCAAAAGCACACTAGCGACCGCAGTTTCATGTTTACGTTAATGTCTAGTGTGGTTCATTTATGAATGTTTGTGCAGATTAAGGGACAACGAATGTATAAATGGAAACAAAATGGATACACATGCATTGCAATGCATTGGAAAAATCATGCAATGAGCATTAGCTTTAGGGTAGATTGGTCAGAGTTAGGACTATGATTAAAATAGTCCAATTGAAACTAATCTTTTTATTAACTTTGGAGGCGGTATACGCAGCTCCAATGCACATGTTTATACATGAGTTTGCTTTGAGAATAGGATAAGGAACTAATAAATTTAGATCCATTTTTCTCTCATGTGGTTACAACCATTTACTAATAAGTAAAAACTAAAAACCTAAATTATTACAAGATCTTTGCCAATAATTCAAAACAATTCACACTAATCTTGTCTATGATCCAAGATTATTTCCACATCCAATATAGTTTATGATGATCCAAATCCATGACAAATATTCAATGGTTGAAGAAGAAATTCGAATTTGGAGCTAGGTGGTAAAAGTAAGCATTGTTGCAAACTCCAATGATGCCTATACTCATCACCAAACTAACCCAACTTTCAGGGTTAAGTGAGAACATCATATTTTTCTAAGATTTAATCATAAACTCACTTAAAATACCAAAATAAATGCATTGGAAAATAATAAGTCTAACCCCTCATATAAACATTAAAATGGTCTTAATGCAAAGTTACAGGAAAACGGAAAATGGTTAAAATTCAAGGAAAAATGGTGTGAAAAATGACATTTTGGTGACCCAATAGCTTGTGCGCATCCTTCCTAACACTGGGGGGTTGATGAGTTGGGATTAATCCATAATTGACCAACAAAACCCCAAGGTGTCGACCTATCAATCTTCAGTCCCCTAACACTATGGGGTTGATGAACCAGGGTTAATCCAGAATTGACCAACAAAACCCCAAGGCGTCGGCATATCAATCTTCAGTCAAGGACTGAAGAAGGTCTCACACGAGATGCCATGAGAATCATAGAGATTGTTTGGTCTTGTGTAAGAGATGAAGGGATCAAGCATACCAGGAAGCCAATCGGGCTAAATATCATGCATTCCATCACAGTTCATTAACACACTAACCATATGCAACATTAGCACATTCATCCATTAAACTCAGAATAAACACGACCATTGACATAGAGAACATCAACTTTATATTATTTCCATTAAATGATAGAATGCATACATCAAGAGACTTACAATTCCATGTCATAGGAATAGTTCCCTATGCTCTGATGCATTCTACAAGTGATGCACTACAATGCGTTATTTTCTCTTTGTTCATATTCTGCACATACTACTAGACTGACTCCATTACAAACTCTCCACGAAATTGTTCCAGTCACATACAAAATCGTTACACAAACTCATAACATGATTCCTACAAAACTTGAATTAAATTCTCTACTACTGCAGACCTTAGACTCTCTCTTATGTTTCTTTGTTGCTCCTTTTCCTTCTCTTCTCTGCTCTGACACTATGTCTCTTTCGCCTTTGCTCCACTCGCTCTGGTGATCACCATTTTCACATGCTTCTGCCACCTGCATGCAACCCACATAACAACTTTGGAGCGTGGTAGTCCTAACAAACTTTCCAGCTCATCCATTATCTACCCACGATCTCCCATGCTATCTGGGTTCATCATTTGGGAAGATTCCTAAAGATCTTCTTATGATTTGGCGTGCGTGCAGTATCTTTCTGATCTTTAGTGAGGAGTGTAGAAATTTGATTGGCACGCGTTCCTTGTTGGGTTGATCTAGTGGTCTAGATTCCTCAACATTTTTTATTAATCCATGTAGGTAAACTTATTAGACATAGGCACAATATGTGCAGAACTAGTCTTGAGATTGCCTAAAAACTACTAATAAAATCAAAGTAGTAAAGTGTCAGACTCACAAACAAAAGTTAATTATTTTGGTCATGATCACTCAGACTTGACTGACAATGGTATGGAATCAGATCACAAATAAACTCTTAGTTATGCTTATTTGCAAATATAATATGTTTTAGTCAACCGAGATTCAAGACCAACAAGGGAATTTCCAAGTGTGACTTAAAAGGTTGAATGAAAGGTAAATTACCCTATCAATGCAATAATGAAATGTGTTGATAAGAAAAACAAAAAGGAATTGCAGGCTCGATTCAAACTCTGAATATGTTTATGTGATGATTGTTTGTATGGCACAGTAGATGAAAGATCATTCAAGCAAGTTGTTGTCTTTAGCATCAATATCTGGAACAATCGTTAATCATCATAATCAAAGTAACATTGCTTGCAAACTATTTAAAATAAATTCTTAATCTACAGGAAATTGTAACAGTGCATGTAACTCTACAAGAAATGAATGCAAGTAAATGAAAGCAACTTCTAAAACAACTTACACAAATACAACACATACCAAGGGGCCCTCCTGGAATATGTTGTTTAAGGAAAACTCAAACTGTGTAAAACATCTTAACTCATAAATTAAAGGCAAAGCTCCATTATATTAATGCTTCAATACAATTCAACAGTTACAAGCAAGTTTGATTCATAATCTATATATTATCACCAACTTGGATATCTCATGTTCTCTAATATTTATGCATATCAGAGGAATTAGAATGCTTTCCATATGCACTCCATTTTACAAAACTAACTATAGAAAATATCTTAGATATTCATTATGGCGTTCAATACAATTTCTCCACGATCCTATGAGTTGAATCCTTGATCTTATGATTAGGTGGATCATATTCCTCCCTCTTGGCATCGCGTTCCTGATTCTATGAGCTGGATGGAGGATTTGTAGCTAAGTTTGTGACTTTCCTGTAATTACCTATCGAATCTGACCATGGGTTGACCACCGAGTGTTGAATGCCATAGAAATGGTACAATAGGTAAATTACCATCTCATGGTATTGATGAAGTTCCTTCAGGTGGAAATTCCCTCTTTTAGCGAGTGGAAATGTGCTAACCTCCAATTCCTGTAATAACTCGCAAAACAAAGTTAATTCTTGTAATGAATGACTTATAGGCGATTTTTCGACAAAAATAGCTCTTAATACCATTTACAAGTAAAACAAAGAGTTCATCTCAAAATGAAAATGTATTAACTTATTTAATAATCATTGTGCCATTAGTTATGTGAAAATGGGGAAAATGAGAGGTTTGATGTCAAAATTGGAGGTGAATGGGCCTGGTGAAAGGATCAAAACTAGCACCAAACATCTCCCCTAGATAGAGGATATTGCATGTCCTCGTGCATTTTATCTTAGGGTAATTGTTAATTCAGAATTTAAAAAATGTGTTCCTTTACTTCTTTAGTTGTCCTTTGGCTCCGATACAATGGTTGTGGAAGGTCCCTTGTTTCTCCTTCCATGCTTCTTTAGCTTGTCAGATAACCTTTTGTTTTGTTGCATAGTTTTCAAATTCTAAGCATACCATTTATTTGCATCCTGCTACAAGGATTTATGCTTCTTTTTCAACCCAACATATTTTTCTCTTATCTTTGCACTTTGTTCTTTGAATTTCTCATTCTCTAATTTAATGACATTGTCTA
>JASDQU010103934.1:17508-46406 GCA_032191745.1 Picea mariana
TGAAAATTAACTGGTATATGGATATGAAAGGGTAAGTTCAATGATTTCTTGTTTTTCATATCTGCCAAGTGTCTCAACGCAACACACTCAAAGTAGTATGTGTAAGCATGGTTATGTTGGTCGGCGATCATTAGTAATAACATACCTGGACAAATTTACCATATGACATTTAACTGTTCGTTAATTTTTATCAACTAGTGTTGGAGGGGGAAGCACCTTGCCCATGTAGGGAAGAGGAAGGTAATCCAAAAAAAACAATGACTGGTGAAGGTGCCATATACAAAGTGAGTTTAGTAGACACTTTCAATGCACTGTTATGTAGGCATGGAATTGGAAGTTATTCAATGCATAAAAAACACTATGACAATCCTTATTGGAATAAAAGAGCTTATGTTGAGAAATTTGCATACACATTTGTATCGATAAATGTTAAAAAACATGATTTTTTTGTTGATGATTACAGCTGTGTGAGACATCCTCCAAGACACAGACTGAGTGAGTCAACTTGAGAGAAAGCCCATGAGTTGGGTGTGTGGTTCCTCTTTGAGACGGAGAAGGAACGTTGTATGCCCCTGTGTAGGGTGAGGAAGCCCATGAGTTGGGTGTGCCCATGAGCTGGGTGTGTGGTTCCTCTCTGAGGTGGAGATGGAATGTTGTGTGCCCCTGAGAAGGGAAGAAGCCCATGTGATGGGTTTACTGCTCTCCTCTGTGCAAAGAGTTGAGATGATACTCCAGATGATTATCTTGTGTAACACAGTAAGAAAGAAGATCTACTGAGTTGGACATGCCTGTGGCTGAGCATAAGTGAACATGTGGAAAATCCCATGAGTTGGGTGCATTGTTCCGAGACAGAGATGAAACGATGTATTAGCATCCTCTGAGCAGAGAGTTGAGATGATGTGATACTCCAAATGATTCTCCTGTGTAACGCAGTTAGAAAGAAGATCTGCTGAGTTGGACATGCTTGTGGCTGAGCACAGGTGAACGTGATCCTAGTGGTTGAGCACTAGTGAGTGTGGTTCTCCTGTGAGACGCACTGAGATAGAGATGTGGACATCCCTATGGCTGAGCACAAATAGATGTGCCCCTAGTGGCTGAGCACTAGTGGGTGTATGAAATCCCTTGTTATATTGTCCAAGAGTCAGACTTACCTGTAACCCTATTTGTGATGTAAAGGGGGCCCCACCATAATGTAAACGATTATTAATGTAAAAGATAATTAATATGATAATTATTAATTATATTTTGAGTTATTGAGGTCGGCCCTATTGTGATAAGTCTTATATAAATAAAGGTAAATCTCTATTGAGGAAACACACTTATCATTGTGTCATCTCATGATTTCAGAGGTTGTGGTATGAAATTATGAGAATTACAACAACCTCTTGTGTGCTAGGTTTGGTGATGGTGTGGGAGGTCTTTCTCTTGAAGAATATAACAAAGGATTCATCGGGTTTTCTTCCCTTGTTGAGAAGGGTTTCCTAGGATACGTCTTGTGTTCTTGTGCATGGTTATTCTTCTTGTGATATTGGTTTGCTACAATAGTTATGGTTCAAGTAAAAGTTAAATAGAAAAATTAAAGAAAATACATGAGCCGTAGCTCATTGAAAATTCAACACTTTTTGGTGAACTTTAAATTTTGTCCATTAACACTTCTGAGAAAACATGTATCGACACTTTTGAAAAAATGTCTATCAACACCCTCTATTTCCTTTCAACTTGCCATGTGTTGTGCCATGTCCCCTTAAAGTATCACATGTCATCGTGACAATCTCACATCCAATTTGACTTTTCAACCTTATGACAATGCACTTTTTGCATTCTCAAATGAAATTGCTACTTAAATTTATTAATATGTTTTTTTGCAGCAGAGAAAATCTGCCACATAACCCTTGCTTATCTATTGTTAATTTATTTATACAAATTGGATTACTTTATATTTTGTTTGTAAATCCACACCCATAACACATAAATATTAGTTAGTGAAAGTACCAAATGAAAAATAATAAGGCCCCAACACTCTTAGAGCTGCCAACATTATCTTTAAGATGACATGGTACATGGTCATACAATTTGTTAGGGATGGTTCATATTGGGGTACATGTCACTAACGTTGGACGGGACAAAAACATGCTCAAAACTATCACCTCTGGATCCATAGCTAGATGCCATGCAATGTGCTATCTACAATCAATGTTATTTCCAGGTGGATGTCATGCAAAGTTCAATATGATGCTAATCCCATGTTTCAACTTATTTATGCTAATTCCACATTCCAAAGCTTCGTTACAATGACTACATTGGCTCCATATAATTTCCTATACTTTTAATCAATACCTTTTTATTTATATTAATTTGGTTTTTTAATCTTTATTCATGGCACTTTAATATACTTTTAATCAAAACTTTTTTATTTATATTAATTTGACATGTTAAAATATTAATATTAGATCCAACCATTTGACTTTAATTGTGAATTTCCATAGAAGTCTAGCTTCTCTTTGAGTTGATTGCCCCATTTATATTTATAATTTTTTTGTTTGCAGGCACGAAGTGCTTGCAATCATTGCTCTCTTCTCTATGTATCCCAGTGCATAGCCAATCCTTTCTTCTCAGTGTATCTTTGTTCGTTAATCATGAACTTTTTCGAATACAATGCTAGATTGAGTGAAAATATAATGACTTAAAAAATAATCAAGAATAACAAAAATGTGAGACTATTTTGTACCAACCATAATCCGACCTTTGAATTTTAATACAATCTTAGTGAATATTTAAATGAGCATAAAACTTAACGCTTCACTATTGGTAAACATTTAAATTTAGTAGTAACTACCTATAAAATTTAGTATATTTTTTTTCTATTAATTAAAAAAAATTAAGCAGATTTCACACGTCCCGATAGGTGCGACTTGGTCTCCAGAAAACAAGGTCGTAAAGTTTAGTATCTCAAGAAAAAACTGGTAATTACTACTAAATTTCATTGTTTCCTTCCAAGAAAAATGTAAACATTCAAATCTAAACTAGTTTATAGGTAATTTGAATGTAAACATGAAAGCCTATCATATGCAAAAGATATTCATATTTCTATGGTATGTAGCATGTTGTTCTCTCGAGCGTAATCACACTATTGTATTTTTTACTGTTCTTCTAAGTACATCTTGTTGACCTACTATTAATAGAGGATGGCCATTATAAAAAATCTCCAACAAAATTTGTGGCACATCCCTTTGATGCGATATGTTGCCGGATTGAACTTTATGCTGGTGTGATATATCGTGCACAATGATTTCTTTTATGCGATACTTCTTCAATAGAAATTTTTTAGAAGCCCAAACTTTTATTGAGTGTGACATATTGCGAGAATATCACACCTTGCCAAAAATTCTCCTTCACGACATCACAACAAAAAAATACATTTTTTTTTGTATGCGAAACGATTATCTGATCGTTTTTTTTTTTTTTTCCAACCAAAAATTTCTCGTTATATTTAATATAACTTGGTAAAGATACAACAAAAATTGTCTTCAAGATAAGTGATACATCTGTCCAAATACTCCCAAACCATCGGGCAACATGTTGTAATGAAGTCAACCATTACATAATAGAAAACTAAGGTGTTACAACAATCCACTCTGTTCGACCAAAAATGATTTATACAAAAAAATAAACATATGTCTCTAATGTTTTAGAAGCTTCAGCTTAATGATGTGCTTATTACTTCATAGATGTTCTAATATAACTTAAGGAACATAGTAGGTCCCTCATGTTCATCTATCCACTAATTAAATGTAATTTTTCCTTCTTGCATCTGAAATGATTTATTGGATAGAAAGTCTGCCTCCATGTTTGATTCTCGATAGATATGTGTGTAGCTGATCGAAGAAAAGGATTTGTTGAGTTCTCTGATCCTATCTTTCCATCATTCTAAAGCGTTTTCTTGAAATTTCCATTTGTCATTTAGTGAGTCAATTATTGTTCTAGAGTATCCAAATACCTGCATATCAACAATATGTAGCCTAAATTTCAGGGTGAGTGTGGCCCAGAATCCAAGTAGTTCTGCTTTAGTATTGGTGCCTACACTACAGTTGAAAGTCCATTTGTACACTGTATTCTCAGTGATCCTAATCAAACCCCCTGCTCCACTCTGTTGACCATTTGATTGGGTTGCTCCATCAAACTAGTCCGCTATTGCCGAAACTTGAGAGAAGTCTTGAGGAGTCTTTGGGTTGACACTTTTTGAGTAACTGTTGGGCTATTCAATCCTCCAAGGGTCTTGTACATTATAGAGCTAATAGATGGGCTCCCATTTTCAAAAATTTTCCTATTACATTCCAACCAAATGTGACAGCTAACAATGCAAGGCAAAGTAGGGTACTTAGGCACCTTCTTTGTCCAACAATAAAAAATTTCAATTAAAGAGTCCCTTATTAAGGTTTAAGCTATTATTAGGTTTCTTTTCAATTTACTAGATAACAATAACATAGGTAGGATCACTGAGAAAAACACGATCACAAGATACACAACATTTATTCTGGGAAACCCTCATGGGGGAGAAAACCCAACGAAAACTTCCTTAATATAGATTGCCAATACAATGCCAAGACAATAAACCAAAACACTAGAGAATATCCAACACTGAGCAATGCACCTCTCTCTTCCTTCTTCTCCCAACTACAACTACCAAACTTGTGCACTGGATGATTGAATGAGTGAGTGAGATAATGAGGCGTTGGCTTCCTTTATTTATACAAACTGGAAGGTGCTGAAAAGGTGTCTCTTCACTGGGCAAGGCCGACTTGTCTTCTTAGTGGTTAAACCCACTTTAATTAGCCCGAGGGCCAACTTCTCAATTTGCATAGTATATTTAGGGTTTGACCAATCCACAAAAAGGGATTTGGTCAATTACAATGCCCGACATGATCAATCCACAAAAGGGGATTGATCTAATGAATAATAAATGAATAATAAATAGAATACTCTTTACAGTTACAATATTTCAACACTCCCCCTTAACAAGAAGGGTATTCTACAACATCATCAGGAGAGAGAGAGAGAGGGAAACAACATCAAA
Organism: Picea mariana; assembly: GCA_032191745.1. NCBI lineage: Eukaryota > Viridiplantae > Streptophyta > Pinopsida > Pinales > Pinaceae > Picea > Picea mariana. The sequence continues at coordinate 22,583 of JASDQU010103934.1, forward strand.
AACATCTGGAACACTAACTGACATATCTATAAATCATCAAAAGTTTTTCTTCATCATCAATATCATCATCCACAACAGGGAGTTGGAATGACATCATCATCATATGCATCAAAATGGATTAGTATAACATTAATACATCATCATCATCAATAACAACACAAGGCTGATACAACATCAACAACAACAACATCACAACACGAAGGTGGAAATCATTAGCACGAAGCTGGCATATCAACAACATCAACACGAAGTTGGAAATCTTCAGCACGAAGCTAGCATCTCAACAACATCAACACGAAGCTGGAAATATTCAACACGAGGCTGGCATCACAACAACATTAGCACAAAGATGGAAATCTTTAGCATAAGGCGGGCATCACAACAACATCAATACGAAGCTGGAAATCTTCAGCACAAGGCTGGCATCACCACTACTCCCCCTTTCGAGGGAGGTCCTTTCAGAGTACACCAAGCTTATCTTGGAAGTACTCAAACTTTACACGAGACAGAGGCTTGGTCAACATATCTGCAACCTGTTCATCCGTGCTAACATACTGGAGCTTTATGGCTCCTCTCTGCACCATATCACAGATGTAGTGATATCATATTATATGTGTTTTGACTTGTCATGGAACACATGGTTCTCTATCATCTTTATGAAACTCCAGTTATCAAATAGAATCACAGTTGCTTCCATCTCTAGATCGAATAGACCTATCAACAACTTCCAAATCCTTATGGCTTCACAACTGGCGCAACATGCAACGATGTATTCTTCTTTTGTCGTGATGAGAGAAATACTTGATTGCTTCCTACATTTCCATGAGATCATGGCTGACCCCAGACTGAAACAAAATCCTGAAGTGCTCTTTCTGTCAGAGACACTTCCATCCCAATCTGAATCAGTATAACCACTCAATCTGAACTCGTGTTCTCCATTATAACTGAGACCAAAATCTAATGTGCCCTTAAGGTACCTCATCATATGTTTTGCAGCAATCAGGTGAACACGTCTGGGCTCTACTAGAAATTGACACAAGGTGTTCACAATACAAAAAATATCTAGCCTAATGTTCATCAGATACATCAACAAACCAATGATCTGTTTGTACAACGTAGCATCAATCAATTCTGACGAAGTGTCAACTAGGAGCTTCAACTTTGTTTCCATGGGTGTATTCATGGATTTGCACTCCAACATATCAAACCTCTTCAATATTTCAACTGCATACTTCCCTTGGTTAAGGAAGATCTTCTCTGGGCCCTGCCCGACCTCAAGACCTAATAAATAGTGCATTAGGCCAAGGTCTTTCATCTCAAATTTTGCAATGAGCTTCTTCTTACACTAAGTGATGAGATTTTCTTCTCCAGTTAGAAATAACTCGTCCACATATAACAACAACATAATAGGCTCATCATTCACAACCTTGAAGTAAAGGTTAGAATTTGCTTTACTCTTGGTAAATCCCAAGCTCATCAGGAAATTGTCAATTCTTCCATACCAAGCTCTAGGAGCTTGTTTCAATCCATACAGAGCCTTCTTAAATCTGCATACATGAGTCTTTCTGTCTTCAACTTCAAACCCTTGAGGTTGTTCTATATACACTTCCTCTTCTATGGCACCATTTAAGAAAGTTGTTTTCACGTTCATTTGGTGTAACTTACATTTCATCTTAGCTGCAAGGGCCATGATGGTTTTGATTGAAGTGTATCTAGCTACATGAGCAAACATCTCTCATAGTCAATGCCTTCCTTTTGAGAAAATCCACGAGCAAAAAACCTTGCTTTATATTTCTCAATACTTCTATCAACAACATTTTTTATCTTGTATAGCCATTTGGAAGATACCACATCCTTGCTCTTCGTTCTAGGAACTATTTCCCATACATCGTTCTTTATATTGGATTGGTATTCTTCTGTCATGGAATCTGTCCATTCTTTCTTCTGAATGGATTCTTCAAAGCAAGTAGGCTCCTTATCTAAGAGATCACACATCAAATCCATATAACTGGAGAATGTCTTGGGTTTCTTGACTTGTCTCGTGGTTCCTTCAGGAGCACCATAATTCTCTCCATCTTGAACAAGTTCCCTTGCTCATGAGGACTTTCTCTTGTGGGAGATCGTCATCTGGGGAGGTTCTTGAGATTCTATTATATCATGATCTTGTAGAATCTCCTCATGAGAGGAAGTTCTTGAGATTCTATTATATCCTGATCTTCTAGAATCTCCTCATCAGGGGAAGTTATGACTTCCCTCACTGGTTTTGCAACTTTGGGGGCCACAGGTTCTTCTTTATATACTTGTTCAAGCTGACATCTTTTTGATTTCTTGAGTGCTACATCTTCATCAAAGGTTGCATCTCTGTTGATCTCAATATGATGGTAACCTAGTATGTATATTCTAAATGCCTTGGAGACCTCACAATATCCAACAAATATTCCCTTCTTTCTTGAAGGGTCTAGCTTGGTTCTCTTCTCTTTTGGAACATGTACAAATATGGGACACCCAAATATTTTGAGATGGCTTACTTCTGGCTTCTTTCTAGAGAACATTTCTTCAGGGGTATTGAACCCAAGTGCACTATGGGATAATCTGTTATGTACATACATTGTTCTTCTTGTTGCTTCTACCCATAAGTGCATTGGAAGATCTTGATCATGGATCATGGTCTTCACTGATTCCATTATAGTTTTGTTCTTTCTTTCTGCTACACTATTTTGTTGAGGATTGTAGGGAGTGGTGAGCTCTCTATTGATCCCGACATCTTTACAAAAGTTTACAAACTCTTTTGAGGTGTATTCTCCTCCATTCTCTGACCTGAGTATCTTGATCTTTCTTTCAGAGAGATTCTCTATCAAGGATTTGAATTCCTTGAATTTACCGAACACTTCATCTTTTGATTTCAAAAAGTAAACCCAGGTTTTGCGAGAATAATCATCAATAAAAGACACATAGTATACATACCCACTAATGGAGGTTGATGGCATTGGGCCACATACATATGAGTGAATGAGCTTTATGACTCCTTTTGCTTTACTGTCTCTTTTCAGGAAAGGGTTCTTGATGTTCTTTCCTTGTGCACATCCGTTGTACACACCTTCATGATCAACCTTGAATTCAGGTAGACTTGTGACTTCCTTGCTTACATATGGTAATGCATTGTAGTTGATGTGAGCTAGTCTTATATGCCAAAGTTCACATGGATCCTCAATTGAATGAGTCAATTCTGCTTCTGAGTGACCTTTTAGCTTATACAAGCCACCTTCTTCTTTTCCAATAACCATTGCCTTTTCTATGGTTTTTCCTTTGGGCCACATAAGAACTTCTCCATCTATGAAAGAAACTCTAAATCCTTTCTTATCTAAAGTTGAGATAGAAAGTAAGTTCTTTGTTAAACCTGGTACATATAGTACATCCTTCATCTTCATTGGGGTCCCTGAATCAAGTTTGTAATTAGATTCTCCTACTCCTTTGATAGGGTACTGGTAATCATCTCCAAGTGTAACTTTCTGGGGAAAGTTATTTTCTGTAAGGAAAGAGATAATATCTATTTGACCTGTCATGTGCAAGGAAGCACCACTATTTATGATCCAAGTGTACTCACCAGGTGTCACTGATACTAAGAGGGCAGAGATTAAGACATAGTCTTTAATCTGTTCTTTTATCATCTTTGTGGGTGGCTCTTCATCTTCAACTGTGTGGGCATGTTTCATCTTGTTTCTCTTCTTGTATTGTTCTCTTCTAGCTGGAAAATTCTTAGAAATATGTCCCATCTTGTCATAATGGTAACATTGGTAATATGAGAAATCTTTTTCTCTTCTTTGACCTTTCTAAAACTTATGGAATCTCCTTGGAGGGTGAGATTCTTTATGTATGAATTTGTTTGGGGGGGTGAGACTCCTTATGTTAATGAGTTTCTTTCTGGAAGTAAGACCTCTTCCTTCCTCCTTTAGTATGAGCAACTAGGGCTTGATCTTCATCTTATGATAGTATTGCTCCTCGGTTAACCACTCTTGCTTCTTTTTGAACGCATTCTTCCCAAAGACTGTCAAAGTGTAGTTTCTCCTTTTTGGTGCAAATAGTTTGGATGAATGCATCCCAAGGTCTTGTGAGACTATTAAGGGATGCCATTATGAGTTTTTATTCATCTAGAGTATCACCAATTGCTTCTAGCTATTCCATGAATTGTGATATTCTAGAGAAATACTCTTGAACTGTTTCTACTTTCTGCATCCTTGTACTTTTGAGTTGAGTTCTTAGATTCATCTTTCGGTTGATGTTCTTTCCTTCATACATCCTGGTTAGGGAATCCAAAATTTATTTCGGAGTCTTCTTTCAAGCCAATTGAGGAATCAAGTGATCTTTAATAGAATCTGCAATGATTCTTTTGGCCTTAAGTGTGTCCTTTTGGTGTTTTTCTTTAGCTACAACATCGATAGGCTCTGGTACATCTTATTTAATGAATATTGCTAGGTCATTCTCTTCAAGAATGAGTGCAATCCTATACTTCTAGGAATGGAATTTTTTCACACCTTCTAGCTTGTCAACAATCTTAGTGCTTGCAGACATCTTTACCTGGAGCTAGGAAAATGACCAAAAATTGAAAATGCTAAAAATTTAATTTTGAACTTACCAGGAGGTGTGCTTGGCTGAGGCGAGTAGCCTGGTGCAGTTAGATTTCAGAAAATCCAAAATTTTCCCCTTCAAACTGGACCAACGAAATTCTGGACTGGTACTTCTAGTACTGGTTCTAGTTTCCCGGTTTTCTGGTACTTCTGGTTTTTCTGGTACTTCTGGTCCTAGTCAAAACTAGGATTTGACTTTCCAGAGTATCTGACCATTGAAAATGTGCACTCAAGGTGCCAAAGGGTTCCCTATACTAGGGCACACTTTTCTAGATGGTTTTTAGGCTGATATTCCTCTTCAACAAAAGTCCCTAATTTTCATGTACGACAAAAGTGACGTTTTTCTTTATCCAGTGAAAGATGATCTCTTTAGTTTATCTCTGATACCATGTTAAGGTTTAAGCTATTATTAGGTTTCTTTTCAAATTACTAGATAACAATAACATAGGTAGGATCACTGAGAGAAACACAATCAGAAGATACACACCATTTATCCCGGGAAACCCTCATGGGGGAGAAAACCCAACAAAAACTTCCTTAGTATAGATAGCCAATACAATTCCAAGACAATAAACCAAAACACTAGAGAATATCCAACACTGAGCAATGCACCTCTCTCTTCCTTCTTCTCCCAACTGTAGCTACCAAACTTGCGCACTGGATGATCGAATGAGTGAGTGAGATCATGAGGTGTTGGATTCCTTTATTTATACAAACTAGAAAGTGCTGAAAAAGTGTCTCTTCACTTTCACTAGGTAGGGTCGACTTGTCTTCTTAGTGGTTAAAACCACTTTAATTAGCCTGGGGGCTGACTTCTCAATTTGCATAATATATTTAGGGTTTGACCAATCCACAAAAGGGAATTTGGTCAATTACAATGCTTGACATGATCAATCTACAAAAGGGGATTGATCTAATGAATAATAATTCAATAATAAATAAAATACTTTTTGCAGTTACAATATTTCAACATTCCCCTCCCAAAGTGTCCTTAAATTAATCCCTCTTAGAATTTTGTGCCATACGTGTTGGGTAAAATAACAATTAACCAATAGATGATCAATTGTTTCAGGTTCCTTTAGACATAAATGACAAATATTGGGTACTTCCCAACCTCTACCTTGTATATTATCCCAAGTAAGTATTTTGTTTTCCACAACTAACCAAATAAAAAGTTTAATTTTTAGAGCTAGATCCCAGTTCCACAGTTTTCTCCTCCATCATGTAGTTATCTGCTACCATATTTTTGTAGCTATGTCCCTATAAACTTTTTTGACTGAAAGTAAACCTGACTTATCACCCCCAATCCAGTGTAGTTCATTAGTAATGTCCTATAGCTGGATCCCCGACCCAACTAAAGCCCTGCAATAATGATCCCATTCAATTTCCAAAAGCCCAGTGAGGCCAAGTTGTACACTATCTTTCCACTGTGAGAATATTTCCCCTTGTCAAGTGGCTCCTCTAGCCTGAAAGAGGTAGCTTATGTTCCTTTTCTTTAAAGAAAATAATAATTATTTTGATAGGAGAGAGGAGTTCCCCAATCCTAGGATCAAATCCTTTCCTATTAAGACTAAATGACCAGTCCCAGGCTTCCAACTCAACCAATGTGTTATAATATGCAAAGACTTTAATAATTTTTTCAAATTCTAAGAAGCAACAATCAATCTATGTGAAGTCGACCTGAGCCAAGTAGTTACTGAGTAGTTTGGGAGGTATTTTTCCTTTATGACTCTATGCTAGATCACATCCTTCATCAGTACACGCCATAGAGAGTTTTCCACCAACGCTTTATTAAAAAGGAATATATTCCACAAATCCCAACCTCCTAATCACTTTGGTCTTGCAATAAAATCCCAACTATAAAGATGTATACATTTTTTTTCACTATAGCCCAACCAAAGGAAAGTAAAAATTATTTGTCTAATCTTGTTGAGAACAGAAACAGGAATAGCAACCAAAGCCATCCAATACACAGGTTGACTTTCTAAGACAACTTTAATAAGAAAAAATTGCCCACCTAGTGAAAGCCATCTATTACACCAATTGCAATTAACCATCTCCTGTATTCAACCTTATAATTACCAGCCTTTAGAAAATAGCCGAGATATCTAAAACCTTTGGATAGTTCAACAAAGTTATAAGGGAAAGAAACTTTTAATTTTTCTAAGTCCTCCCCTTGTAAACCCAAATAATGAAAGGTTGAATTTGTCATGTTAACCAACATACCCAATGCTCTGCAAAATATCTTTAGAATGTTTTAAATCTCCCTCCATTCCTGTAATGTATCTTTAGTCATTATAAGTACATCACCCACAAACAAAAGATGGAGGATCTGTACTAATCTGGAGAACTTCACACCAATTAACTTCCCTTTTGCCTGGCCTTTCTTTAGAAGCAGACCTTACCTTCCATAACTAAAATGAACAATAATGGGGATAAAGGACATCCCTGTCTCAAACCTATGCCACTCTGGAAGAAAGAAGTAGTCTCCCCATTTATCAGAACCACAATAGTCGCACTGGTCACACACCTCATTATCCACTTGGTAGTCGAAAGACCAAAACCTGTTTGTAGTAAGGTCAATATTAAAAAATACTAGTTAATACAATCATATGCCTTCTTTAGGTCAAGTTTCAAAATTAATTCCTTCAGGTTTTTCAACTTAATGATATGCAAACATTCCTGGGATGTACCAATGGCATCCAGGATCTATCTCCCATTTAAAAAACCCAATTTCTCACCAGATAAAGTCCTGGAGAGAATAGGTTTAATCCTATTTGCACCAATTTTTTCTATAAGTTTGTAACACATATTACACAAAGCTATGGGTCTGAAGTTGCCAAAAGTGGAAGGTTTGTTGATTTTGGATATGAGAGCCAAAAATGTCGAATTTATGGCTCTTACCACTTCACCTATGATCATGGAGTCCTCAACCACCTCCAACAACTCATCCCCAATCAAATCAAAGAAGTGAATGAAGAACTCAACCGTCCAACCATTAGGTCCTAGAATTTTTTCCTTTGTAAAAGCTTTGAGGACTTCCCATAAATCCTCCTTAGTACAATATCTTTCAAGAAGTATAGTTTCCTCATCCTCGACTAATCGAGGGTAAAGACTTGCTACATAAAGCTGATCATTAATATTAGAAATACCCGACTCCTCAAAGAAACTTTTGTAAAATATGTTTGCCTCTTTTTTAAGATCCTCTTGTCCAGTAAGAACCTCCCCATATTTAGCCACACCTTTCCATATATATGTTTTGTTCCTTATAAAACTGGCATAATCATGAAAGAATTTCGTATTTTGGTCACCACTTTTTATCCAAATTTCTCTTCTCCGTTGTCTCCAAAGCTCTTCTTCTGCCAGAAGTAGAATATTTTTCTTTTCCTATAAGGACTTTATGTGTATGTCTACCCCTATTCTCCTCACCCCCCATGAATTCTTCTGATATGAGACTTGGAGATCCTCCTCCAGCTTATCTAATTTTAAGTTTTTTTGCACTCTCTGTTGTTTTTCCCATATTTGTAACCTTTGTTTCAAACATTTCAATTTCCACACTAGTCTTCTCTGTACCCTTGGTTATTGTAAGAATTGTTGATCATTCCAGACTTCATGTACTATTTGAGAAAAATCATTTTCCTTCAACCACGTCATATTTAATTTGAAAGGGTAAGTTGTTAAATGAAGGGTGCTTTCTATCTGTAGGAGAACATGAGCATGATCTGAAAGAAATGGATATGCAACCCAAGACCTATACCTTCCAGATAGGTTCACTAGATCTTCAGATATAAGTACCCGATCCAACATTTTTGAGATACACTCAGCGCCCATTCTTCCATTTCGCCAAGTAGGAACTACTTTCTCAAATAATATATCAACAAGCCTATTTCTTTGAAAAATGTCTGTAAAATACCCTGCCGACTGGTCCATGTGTGTTGTATATCCCCAAACCTCATCAACATTAAACATGAATTTAAAATTGTTGTATTACTGAGAGGGGGGGTGAATCAATAATAGAACAATTTAATCTATTTTAACAATAAAATGCAAGTTTTATATCAATGTAGCATTATCATCCAATAGTTGCAGAGTAAATAAACAATGAACAAATGAACAATCATACACATACACATACATAGTACACCAATGTTTTTAAGTGGAAACCTTTTTTAAAGTGGGAGAAAACCACAAAATGATTTTTCTTATATGTCTTTAAGAGTTACATTCATTGGAAGCACCAACTTCCTTTCTTTTCCAATTGCAACTAGAAGGAGGTTCCAACCCTCGAGTTTCTCAGGGTACAACCTGAGGGAAGCTCCAAATTCCAAAATCTCTGGCCAGAACCATAAGGAGGCTACAACCCCCTGTGTTCTCTGACTACAACCACCTATCCTTGCCCCTTCTAGCCGCCCTGACGTAGAATAAGAATGATGGAACCACTATCAAACTATCACTATGAGATATACCATTGTAAAACTATACCAACCTGTACCACTGACTTGCAACCAACCTGTACTACTTCTCTGCAATCAACCTGTACCAAGTATCAAACAAATGTAATAGATACACGACCTGTAGTTTTGCAACATCTATATGTACGTTCCCTATATATACAACAACCTGCGTATGTACGCGACCTATCTTTTATGAAGCATTTGTATGCCTTCTGAAACTAGTATCAAAAAACTACAACAGATACACGACCTACAGTTATGTAGCATGCGTATGTATGCACCCTATATACAACAACTCGCGTATGTACACGTACTGTCTGTCATGCAACCTGCGTATACCTTATGAAAACTAGGGTTTTCTTTGTTTTGAAAACTTCTGACCCTATGCAACTTCTTTCACATAGATCTGCAACCTATCAATGTATCGGGATTGTAAATGTACCCTAGGCATGCATCCTCATACATAACATTTACCTAAAGACTCTTTGTCTCTCTCTAGTCAGGTGCCAAATGAGTGTATGTTATCATGAAACAATATAATAATACTCACATGAACTAGACATAAAAACCCTTTATGATATTCAACCACTTCACAAATACAAACTCTCAACCATGTACCACAAAACCCCTTAGCCATATGCCAAGAAATAAAAGATGTGCCTCAACTCTAACAAGAAGTATCAATGATAAATATTGATTATACCAACACTGTATTTCTATAGATATGACTTATATAGAAGATCCCATGCAAACACTACTCTTTCCAGGGAGAATCCTCAAATCTCCATTACAATTTCCCATGCATACATCAAAATCCAACTACTCATAGAAATAAGACATACCTTTTGAACCAGTGGATAGATTTGATGTATCTGATCACTGTAGACCTTCCTGGGAGCTTGATCTCAGAATCTAGAACCTAGACATATTCATATTCTCAAGTTTCTATGGATTTAACCTCATGTACTCACCCTAATACACTGTTAGTTCGTGTACACATAAGAACTTAGGGTTTTTTAGTATTCACTGTAATTCCAAAAATTTCTCTGTCAACTGTTCATGCTACCTCAGACTTTCACAACTTCAGATGTATCAATGAGTACTTGCAATAAGCCTTACACAACAATAGATATTCAATATGATCAAGTGTAATTAAATAAGAGACCTTTGCCTCTTATTTATACTTTCATGTAGCTTCCTAAAGGGGTTACCTTTTAACCATCTTAACCCACTTTCCTTATTGTAGGGATAACCCACGTCTAACCACTTGTCCACTTAACTTAACCACTTTCCACAATTAGTAAGTTATCTGTTAACTTTATTATTTAAATAATTTCTTTTGAATCCACTTTGAATTATAGTACACTCATCACTTCACTTTATTATTTAAATAATTTCTTCTTTGCAACCACTTAGACTACTTTGACCTTTTGGGGCTTCTAGATGACTCATGAGGGTTCTCCAACTTCACATGGCCATAACTGTCTAACCGTGAGGAGTTATGTGACATTCCACATACAACAGGAAATTGCATGACATGTACTATCCATCTAGAATAGTCTTACTTGCAAATATATCAAAACTCATACCATTATCCATAAAAAAAACTTAGGTCCATTACCCAAACCTTTGTGCTACTAGAATTCGCTACCAAACATTCTTCAAGGGTTGACACCAATGAAAACCAACCCAATTAATCAACAATATCCCCCTTTGGCATTGATGGAAACACTCTGATGCAATACTGAACTCATAACATGCAATACTAAAGTCATATCACTCATGTTCCCCCTGTGACCATGCCTCTATGATCTGCATCTGATAAATCTATCCCCTTTTGTCATCAATGACAAAGGTATCTTTCCATCCGGGGATGCTTGCCCTAACTTAACTCTCCTTGGGGATACTCCCCCTGACTGAACTCTTCCTGAAACTGATCTCCTAACCTAAACTTTCCTCTTAACCTGAACTATCCTCTTGATGGTGCTTCCTTGTGTAAATCTAAGACATATAAGATAATCATTCAAAAGCATTCATTTTGGAGTAGAAATTTCTCCGAGTCTCTAGCGAAGATACTCAAAGGCTTCCCATGGAATCGTTTTGTAAATATGTCTGCCACTTGTTCTTTAGTGCCCACATATTCAAATCTAATGTTCTTCTCTGCAACTTGTTCCCGTAGAAAGTGATACTTGATTGGAATGTGCTTTGTCTTGGAGTGCATCATTGGGTTCTTTGAGATACTCATGTCACTTGTATTATCAAGATAAATTGGAATGGGCTCATCATACTCATCCTATATATCTGTCAGAGTTTGTTTCATCCATAGAACCCGTGTACAACATCCTGCTACTACAATATACTCGACTTCGACTATAGATAAAGATATCGATGATTGTTTCTTGCTTAGCCAAGATACTAAACACTCACCCAAGTAGAACGTTTCTCCACTGGTGTTGCGTCGGTCATCAATGCAACCTACCCAATCTGCATTTGTGTAGGCAATAAGTGATAAATCCTTTCCTTTTGGATACCATAATCCAAACTCTTATGTTCCTTTGAGATATCTGAAAATCCTCTTCACTAGTAAGACATGAGATTCCTTTGGTGCTGCTTAAAATTGTGTCACCTGTCCAAATGCCTGCATTACATCTAGTATGGATGATGTCACATATAGTGAGCTACCAAGGATATTTCTCTGAGTAATGACATTTCAAATTCATTTTGAATATCCTTTGCAATTTTCTGGCTTAACCTGTCATCATTACTTCCAAAAATAATATCATCAACATAAACTTCAATTAATAAAATACTATATTGAGTTAACTTGATGTAGAGGTTGATGTATTCACTTCCTTTTCTGAAACCTGCTTGTTGTAGATATTTATCCAGTCTAAAGTACCATGCTCTAGGAGCTTGTTTTAGACCATACAAGGCCTTCTTCATTTTACACACATAATCTTTGTTCTCTGACAACTTAAATCCTTCTGGTTGTTCAATGTAGACTTCTTCTTCAAGTTCCCCATTCAAAAAAATTGTTTTCACGTCTATCTGATACACTTTAATATTCTTGGAGCATGGATAAGATAAAAGCAATCACATTTCTTCCATTCTGGAAACTGGGGCAAACGTCTCTTCAAAGTCGATTCCTTCAACCTATGTGTATCATTTACATACTAATCTAGCTTTGTTCCTTGTAACCTATCCATCTGATTTGGATTTAGGAGCAGAATGAACTGATTACAGACTGAATACCATAAACACAGAGATAGGAATAATAACACAAATATTTAGTGGACAATATCTTCTATTAAATAATGAAATAGGATGAAACTGTAAAACTGCAAAACTAAAACTTGCTCGAATGGTGGTAGTTATCTTTGAGAAGAGATGTGGCTTCTACGCGCATCCGTCTAAGAAGAATGCATTACAATGAGGCTCCATAGGCTCTTTTCATATTACTCAGGAATTGCAAAACCCTAGACATCCAAAAACCTAACCCTAGAAGGTGAAACACCAAAAGTCATGTGGGCCCTATGGGTAAGTTGGTATAATTTGGTACCTCAACTTCCTAGGGTCATAATTTTTTCATATGACCTCTGTTTTAGGCATGTTATAGCCCGTTGGGAAGGTATTTCATAGAAATACACATTCTTCCATCAGACTCTGACTCAGTCTATAGTTTGACTATGACGAGCCAAAAAAACAATGTTTAGGGCCCCAAATCAACCCTGAAAGTACAACAAGATGTGATGAAATGAAAACATACAAAATAGGCCACTTGGATTAGGTGATAGGCCACTTGTATCCACCTAGAGAATGTGTGAGGCTTCAGACAGACCCAAAAGTATAGAACTCAAAATTATAAAGAAGTACAGAAAGACGTGTTGAACAAAAACAGACATGAGGAGCCAGTTGGAATAGGTGGGTGGCCACCAATATCCATCTGGATCAATCCTCCCCCCTTAGGAAGAAATGGTCTCCATTGTGTTGAGTTCCCCCATCAGGTGAGAAAAATTTTGTTGGATTTGGCCACGGGTGAGTCACTTGCCTTGGTGTAGGAGTTTCCCTGCCTTGACAAATTGATAAAGCTTGATTTGCTGTTGGCGAGTGCCCTTGACTTGTGTGTCCACTATCTGACCAATGGATGCTTGTTCCATGCAGTCAGGGTTGAGCTCTATTGGTGTCAGCTGTTCAATGATATTAGAGGTGTCCAATAATGGTGGAAAATATGGCCGAAGGAGGTCCACATTGAATACTGGATGTAGAACAAGGAAGGGTGGAGTGTTGAGCTCAAAAGAATTGCTACCCACAACCTTGGTGATAGTGTAAGTCCCATAATGAAGTGGCTGAAGCTTCCGATGGGTCTCGGTGAGACGCTCCTTTTGCAAATGTAACCAGAATTTGTCGCCAACCTGAAATTGGTGTGGTACCTTGTGTTTATCATGACGCTTCTTATAATTAGCATTGGATTTATATAAAATCTCCTGGACCTGTTGGTGGATGTGCTGAATCCGCTCAATGAATCTGGTGGCTTTGTCGACTGTAGACTGATCAGGGGAAGAGTTTGTTTGTGCGGTGGAAAGAGGAAGTGCAACATCAATGGGTCCCAAGGGTTGGAATCCCAAACCCACCTGAAATGGGCTATGGACGGTGGAACTATGGAGAGCCCGGTTGTAACTGTGTTGGACATATGGGAGACTCTCGTGACATGTATGGGGATGCTGATAATTTTACATGCGCATGATGTGTACAATCATTCAATTGATGACCTTGGTTTGGCCATCGGTTTGGGGGTAAAGAAGTGGATTTTGTGAGCTTGGTGCCCAACAAAGACCAGAGACTCGACCGAAAGGTGCTAAGGAGCCTGATGTCTTGGTTGGAGATGATGGTCTATGGTATCCCAAAGTGAACCCAAACTCATTCGAATAATATCTTGGCAGTATCATCCACTGTGACATTCTTCTTACAGGCTGTGAGGATGGCCATATTAGAAAACCGATCAACAACCACAAACACGTAGTCATTTCCATGCTTGGTGGATAAAAACTAGACATGTAATCCATGGAGATGGACTCCCACAACTTCTCAGGAATAGGCAAAGGGGTGTATAAGATTTGCTGCTTGATGTATGGCTTGGCAATGGCACAAACAATGCAATATTTGATATACTTGATGACTTCCAATTGAAGTTTTGGCCAATAAAAATGTTTCTGAATGATGGCCACAATTTTCTCTACGCCAAAATGTCCTACCACTCGACTGTAGTGGTCTTCCAAAATCATCTTTGCACTCTCACTTTTAGGAACACAGAGATGACCCAGGTGGTATAAGAGTCTGTCCTGAATGTGAAAATAAGTGACAGTGGCACCTATACCCAAGAGATGATATGTGGTGGTGAAGTCTGAATCTTGTTGGTAAAGTTGGGGCCACTCTGATGTTTCATGTCCAYAGGAATGGAGCACAGTGGTAAGTGCAGCCACAAGTGGATGATTGAGGGCAGTCAACGACATGATTGGAGATACATGTTTTATACTTGATGTTGAGATGGAACTGCTGCAGGTAGGTGGACCACTTCTGATGGTGGTYGTTCTGCAATTTCCCCTATGTCTGTATGAACTGCAGAGGCTTGTGATCAATGTGTATGATCGTCTCTGTCCCTAGAATGCAATGTTTCCATTGACGACATACTTGTACAATGGAATACATTTCCTTGTCATAGGTGGGGTATTTACAGACAATATTAGAGAGTGTCTCACTATGGTATGCCACTGGATTCCTGTGCTGAGTGAGAATTGAACCCACAACATATTCAGATGCATTAGTCTCAATATTGAATGGTTGTTGTAGATTGGGCAAGGAGAGTATTGGAGCTGAGAAAAAACGATTTTTTATATCTTCAAATGCTCGTTGTTTCTCTTTCCCCCAGACGAAATTTTTCCTATCACTGCCCTTGGTCACCTGACTGAGGGCCCAGGAAATATGGGAGAATCCCAACACAAACCGTGACTAAAAATTGGTGAGTCTTAAGAAGCTCCGAAGCTCGGTCAGTGTGGTCATAGATAGCCAGTCACGAATGACTTGGATCTTAGCTAGATCAACATGTACCCCATGCTCATCAACAATGCATCCTAGGTATTGGTCCTTGTTCATGCCAAAAGATCATTTTTCCAGGTTGGCATAAATCTTATGCTGCCGCAGAGTGCTCAAAACCTGCTGAATATGCCACATGTTCTCCTCCCACGTGCTACTGAAGATGAGGATGTCATCCAAATATAATACAACAAAGGAGTTGGTGAAGGGTCTCAATACATCATCCATCAACCTCATGAAAGTGGCTGGTGCATTTGTTAATCCAAAGGGCATGACTAGCCATTCGTAGAGACCTTCCTTAGTCTTGAAGGCTATATTCCAAAAATTTGTTGGTTCGATGAGAACGTGGTGGTAGCCAAAATTCAGGTCAATCTTGCTAAAGAACTTTTCCCCCTTGAGTTGGTCAAGAAGGTCATCAATCCTGGGAATGGGATAGTGGTTACTGACTGTGATTTTGTTTAAGCCTCTGTAATCAATGTAGAGTTGCCAAGTCCCGTCCTTCTTCTGCACCAATACAATCAAGCTTTCATAAGGGGAGGAGTTGGGTCTGATGTGCCCCTTTTGAAGAATCTCTTGGATTTGATGCCTGATTTCGTCATTCTACATCAACGAGTGTCAATAGAATGGTCCATTAGGTAGAGGTGTGTCGGGGGTCAGATAAATTGGATGCTTGACTTGGCAGTGTGTCAGTACCCCTGTAGGTGAGATGAAGATGTCTCTGTATTCTTCCACGATCCCATCCACTTGCTTCTACTTCAAAGAGAGGTGTTGTGTAAAGGCTACAGATGTGGCAATGACCTTCTGCTTACTGTGAGAATGGATCACAAATAAGACAAACTTCCCGGTCTGTGAAATGACCTTATTGCATTTCTTAGTAGAGATTAAAGAAATAACAGTAGGTAGTGCCACCTTTGGGATCCTGTACAATTGTCTACCCAAAGTAATAATAACACCACGGGGTCTAGAATCATACACAACATGACACTTCCATAAATATGGTTATCCTAAAATAACATCACAAACTTCAAGGGGAGCAATATCACACAGTACCTCATCTTTGAAATGCTTGATGTCGTAGGACAAACGACACTGTTGGATGACACAAAGATATCTTCCTTGACGAAGCTAGTCGATGGTGTAGGGTTGTGGGTGCGGTGTCATTGGAAGGTTCAGATGCTTGATGAACTTTGCTAAAATCAAGTTCTTCTGACTACCGTTGTCTACAATGAAGTGAATCAAATCCCTCTTGACCCACATCTACGAGTGAAAGAGGCGTTCCCCTTCCTCTGGTTCTTCTGTTTTGCTTGGCCAGAATTTGGTGGTAGCGACTGTGGCACTGGGTTCAGCATCGATAATCTGCTTCCCTCCTTCAGGATTTGACTCAGAATCAGAATCGACCTTTGAATCAAAATCCTTCATCTTGGCCACGAGGGACTGCTTGGAGCAACATTCGTCGGTGTTGTGCCAAGAAATTTTATGGTACTCACACCATTTTCCTGTGTCCTTCTTTGTCTTCTCATTGCCCTTCTTGTGTTGTGGCTTGGATGGATTGTCCTGAGGGAAGCCATCACGACTTGGTCCCCTGTTGTGTGGGTTGGGGTTTCCTTTTCCCTGCTTTGACTGTGAGGGGTTTGCAGATCCAAACTCTCGCCGTTTTTGCTTAAATTTCTGCTCAATCTTGACAAGGTATCTATAAGTTGTGCCCAATGAGGCGATGTCCAGGAACTTCATTTCTTTTTGAATGTATCTATGAAAAAAACCATGGCATTTGAGAACCAGATGATGCTCAGAATATTTGATACCCAATTTGGTGCAGAGGGTATGGAAAATATTGGTGAAGTCTGGTCCCTTTCTTGACGTAGGGTGGTCCATCTGGTGTACTGGTCCTCATAGCTTCCACATGGTAGTATTGTTCTTTAATGGCATCCTAGAAGGAATCCCATGTAGGGGCCACCAAAACAATTGCAGATTCCTCCATGACCCTTTGCTCAGAGTAGGTATCCCACCAGTCTTTAACATGGGGAACAACCTTGAGGAGTGCAAACATGATCTTTTCCCGATCGGAAAAATTGTAGACCGAAAAATATCCTTCAATCAGATTTAACCATTTATCTACAAAATCCACATCTATTTGTCCTTCAAATAATGGAATATCAAAATTTACCTGTACCTTTAAGGGGGTTGCATGGTTGTCAGATGAAGATGCTTTCCTCGTGGGCAACCATCAAAGGATCTGTGCGAAGTTGTCCATCATTTCATTCCTTTGTCACATAAGGGCTTCCTCGAGAAAAATTTTAATAGGATCTCCTGATCCATCATCTTTCTTTTCATCTCCCATGGGTTTTTGTTCTGCTGGGCGCAACCGATCTGGTAATGGCTCGATTGATTCGAGTCCCAACTTCTTGTACCCAGACTTTGTCGGGGACATGCATGAAGAAAAATAAATGAAGAGCACAATGCTCTAATACCACTGATCCAGATTTAAAAGTGGAATGAACTGATTACAGACTGAATACCATAAACATAGAGATAGGAAGAATAAGACAAATATTTAGTGGACAATATCTTCTATTAAATAATGAAATAGGCTGAAACTGTAAAACTGCAGAACTGAAACTTGCTCGAATGGTAATAGCTATCTCTGAGAAGAGATGTGGCTGGTATGCACACCTGTCTGAGAAAAATGGATTACAATGAGGCTCCATAGGCCATTTTCATATTACTCATGAATTCCAAAACCCTAGACATCCAAAAACCTAACCCTAGAAGGTGAAACACCAAAAGTCATGTGGGCCCTATGGGTAAGTTGGTGTAATTTGGTACCTCAACTTTCTAGGGTCATAACTTTTGCATATGACCTTCGTTTTGGGCGGGTGATAGCCCGTTGGAAAGGTATTTCAGAGAAATACACATTCTGCCATCAAAATTTGTCTTTGTCTACAATATGACTATGGCGAGTCAAAAAAACAATGTTTAGGGCCACAAAATAGCCCTGAAAGTACAACAAGATTTGATGAAATGAAAAAATACAAAATAGGCCACTTGGATTAGGCGATAGGCCACCCATATACACTTGGAGAATGTGTGAGGCTTCATACAAACCCAAAAGTGTAGAACTCACAATTATAAAGAAGTACAGAAAGATGTGCTGAAAAAAAATGGACACGAGGAGCCAATTAGAATAGGTGGGTGGCCACCAATATCCATTTGGATCACCATCTTCATTCAATTTATTTCCGAAAACCCACTTTGTGCCAATCACATTCTTATTCTTTGGTCTTGGAACCAATTCCCAAGTGTAATTATTCTCTATTTGATCCAATTCTTCATCCATGGACTTATTCCATAACTCATCCATGTCGACCTCTTCAAAACTATTTGATCCTCTTTATCTTCCCCTTCTACTTCTTCTTCATCATCTGATTCTTCTTCATAAAGTTGTTCCATTGATTCATTTTCTTCTTCCTTTACTTCTCGTCCACCTGTTTCATCAATTGTTACATTGATGCTTTCCACAACTTTTTTCAACTTCAGATTGTAACACTTGTATGCTTTCCTTGAACTTGAGTAACCAACAAGTACTCCTCCATAAGAGAGTCAAACTTTCCCATTCTGCCATCTTCTCTTTTGATAGCATTTTCTTCCAAATACACTAAAGTGCTTCATATTTGTTGGTCTTCTTTTTCATAGCTCGTAGGGAGTTTTTTCATTGTTGTTTCTGAGCATTATTCTGTTTTGAATGTGAACTGCTGTATGCACTACATGTGTCCAAAAAATATCTTTCAATTTGGAATCCTATTAGCATTGCTCGAGCCATTTCCTGTGTAATTATCATCCATTATGATAATGTTCCTTTGTCTTTGAACCACTCTCTGAACCAATCTATGAATCCATGCTCTCGTCCACTGTCATATATATGCCCAAACTTGCTAAGTGTTCTTACGAATCCATCTCTGTCCATACTGTCCAAGACTCTACTGCACAACTGTTCATAATGTTGACCCATTTATCACTATA
This sequence comes from Picea mariana, assembly GCA_032191745.1. Classification (NCBI taxonomy): domain Eukaryota; kingdom Viridiplantae; phylum Streptophyta; class Pinopsida; order Pinales; family Pinaceae; genus Picea; species Picea mariana. The sequence continues at coordinate 41,769 of JASDQU010103934.1, forward strand.
CTATCATGAAGTCTTCACTACTACAATTGATTAATCTATCAAGCTGTACTTCTAATGACTGAATGCTCTGGATCTGTCTACTCAAACTCTGCAAGCTACTCAAAGGATGGTTCTTTGGTCTTTCACAGCTATCACTTAGACTCCCCCTATATAATATTCAAGTTACTTGGGAGTCTCGAAGCTAGATGGATCAGAAAAATTCCTACTCTGATGTGTATTCATCATCATCTTCATTGGTAGATTCATCATCTATATGAGATCTGACTTCTTTCTTTCTATCTGTGGATTTATCTTTCACTACAATTCTTGAAAGTACAATCTCTTGAAACTATTCCTTATTTACCCGTCCTTCTTTTCTTTCAGTTATTTTCCAAACCTTTCTATATCTGACATCTTTCTTTTTCTTTGTAGAATTTTCTTCATCTCGTTCTATTGCCAATATTGCGATCTCTAGGACTTGGTCTTTGTTCACCTTTTCTTCATGTTTTCTTATCCATACTTTCTTATATATGATATCAGTGTTCTCTTTCATGGAAGTATCGATCATGCTTCTACAATCACTAGCTATGTGTCCATATTTATGACATTTGTAACATTCAATGTTACGTGGGGCCATATAGGAATTTCTTGCTTGAGCATTTCTTTTATAATCCCTGCAATCTGCAACCTTATGTCCAAAATTAGTTCAATAAAAACAATGAACATAAAAGAAATTTGCATACTTGGGAATGAACGATTTTCTTTGTGGCGTAGTCCTTCTGAATTTCTGCCTTGACTGATCATGATCATGATTGAAGCTTATTTGTGGCTTGAACATGTATGGCCTTCTTGAAGATAATCTTCAATAGTTTCTTAGATTATGGTTGACCATGATTCCTTCCTTTGAGTACTTCTGCATAACTCTTTCTATTTTTTTCATTCTTCTTTTCTAGCAACTTAGAGTGCTTCTCTTCATTCTCTATAACTTATGTGGATGTTTCTGTCTCTTCAACGTTCTTGTTGATCTTGATGATTTTATTTCTCAATGTGACAACTTCTTCTTCAAGCTTCTCAACCTCTTCTTCTTTCTTTAATATTGAGACTTCATGACTTCTTTTGTTCTCTTCGCTTCTTCAAGATGATTTTTTAATGTGATTATTTCTTCTTCAAGTACTTTCTCTTCTTGACCAAACTCTGATTCAAGCTGGTTTAGATCGTTAGCTCTTTCCTTGAGATGATTTGCCAATATATTCTCTCTTATTTCTACTTCGTCCTTCTGTGCTGCTATGTTGGATTCCAAATATTGTTTTTGATCTTTAAGATTTTCTTCGATCTTTTTGGCTTCTTCTAGCTGAGTTCTTAAGTTCTTGATGACCTATTGGGCTTCTTCACAAATGTGAGCACTTTCCTTTTGTTTCATCAATTCCTTCTTGAGTGACCTATTTTCTTCTCTTTCTTTTCTTAGGTCATCTAAAGAACTGATCAATTCTTCTTCATAATTATATTCATTTTCAATTAGTTTTTCTATCTCATGGCATTCTATTTCAACACGTCTGTGTTTTTCACAATAAAATCAAAACAACATACCTTTATTGATTATGTACTCTTCATCTTATGAATCGTTTTGACACAGTGAACATATTTCTTCTTGATCTGTACCTGCATATTCTTTGGCATTTTATGAATCTGTGATGGGTGAAGAATATATATCATGTAACTTACCCCAAAGTTATTTCGCTGATGAACATTTACCAACTTTTTCTCTTACCAGATTAGGTAATCCTTCCTAGATGAAATTCATTACTATTTTGTTATTCTTCTTCAATTATTTCTTGGCTGCAGTTTTTGCCCTTTTTGAACTATCATATCCTATAACGACTGATAGCCAAATATAATACCCTTGTACCTATAGAAATACTTTCGTCCTTACACTCCATATTTCATAATTTAAACCATTATGACCATTGAACAATGGTATTCCAATCTCAGAATAATCCATGATCTCCTTCCAGTGGTTAAACTATTTCCTGAAGGAACTTGCTTTAATCCCAATTGTTGGATTACTTAGAGTGGGGGTGAATTAGTAATAGAGCAATTTAATTCTTTTTAACCATAAAATGAAAGTGTTATATCCATGTAGCATTATCATCCAATAGTTGTAGAGTAAATAAACAATTAACAAATGAGCAATCATACACATACTTAGTACACTAGTGTTTTTACGTGGAAACCCAAAGAGGGAGAAAACCACATAATTCTTTTTCTTATATGTCTTTAAGAGTTTCATTCATTGAAAGCACCAACTTTCTTTGTTTTCTAGCTACAAATGGAAGGAGGCTCCAACCCCCGATTTTCTCAGGCTACAAGCTGAGGGAAGCTCCAACTCCCAAAATATCTAGCTACAAACATAAGGAGGCTACAACCCCCTTTGTTCTCCGTTTACAACTGGAAGGTCGATACAACCACCTTTCCTTGCCCCATCCAACTGCCCTGACGTAGAAGAAGAATGATGGAACCACTGTCACACTATCACTGTGAGATATACCACTGTAAAACTATACCAACTGGTACCACTGACCTTGAACCAAGATGTACTACTGCTCTACAATCAACCTGTACCATGTATCAAAAAAATGCAATAGATACAGAACCTGTAGTTCTACAACATGCGTATGTACGCTCCCTATAGATACAACATCCATTGTATGTACACGACTTATCTGTTATGCAACCTGCGTATGCCTTTTGAAACTAGTGTCAAACAACTACAAAATATACATGACCTGTGGTTCTATAGCATGTGTATGTCCGTGCCCTATATATACAACAACCTATGTATGTACATGTTTTTTCTGTCATGCAGCTTGCGTATACCTTCTGAAAACTAGGGTTTTCTTTCTTCTGAAAAATTCCGACCCTCTACAACTTCTTTCACATAGATCTGCATCCTGCCACTGTATCCAGACTGTAACTATACCCTATGTATGCATCCTCATACATAAGCTTTACCCAAAGACTCTATGTCTCTCTCTAGTCATGTGCTAAATGAGTGTATGTTATCATCAACCAATATAATAATCCTCACATGAACTAGACATAATTTCCCTTTCTGATATTCAACCTTTCAATACATCAACCAATTCACAAATACAATCTCTCAACCACATACCATGAAAAACCTTAGCCATATGCCAAGAAATACAATATGTTCCTCAACTCTAACCAGAAGTATCGATGATAAATATTGATTTTCACCAACACTGTATTTCTGTAGATATGACTTATACAAAAGATCCCATGCAACCAATAGTATCTCTAGGGATAATCCTCAAATCTCCCTAACCATTTCTCATGCATAAATCGAAAGTAAACTACTCATAGAAATAAGACATACATTTTGAACTAGTGGATAGATATGATGTATTTGATCACTGTAGACCTTCCTGGTGTTGGTTGTGGAGCCTGATTATCTTCTTGATTCAGAGGTCCTTGCTTTCAGCCATGTTTATACCCCATGAAGTACTTACACCCCAGAAGTATGTACACTCTTCCACACGGGAGAGTGTAGAGGGGGGGTACCCCCTCTGTGGGGTCTGAGGGGGATATCCCCCCGGCTGGGGGGTCTGGGGGCAAGTGGGACCCCAGTGGGGGTTCGGGGACGAAGCCCCGGAAGGAAAAATTGCCTTGTAAATGTATATTGTAATTTCATTTTAAATATGGACCGTTCATTATAAGGTCGCAGTTCTAACGGTAGAGATTATGTTAGGGTTTTTTTACCTAGAAGGTAACCCTCTTTTATGAGGGAAATGTATTGCAGCTATGGTTGATGGCGAATATTGTATTCTGAGAGAGGAGACTGTGAGAGAAAGAAGAGGAAGTTACAACGGGTTTTGCTGTAGGTTGTATCCCTTCATTTGCTAGATAATAATAAAGCAAGGACCTGGCAATTTCTCTGGTGGATGTAGCCCACACTAGATGAACGACGCAAATCTGTGTCTCTCTTGTATTTTGTATCTTCTGTGTTTTGTTTCTGCATTTGTTTTATTTTATTGCTCCGTGGTCCTATTTTTCTAACAACTGGTTTCAGAGCGAAAGGTAACTCGTAGGAAAAAGAGGGTTCCTGGTTCGAGTGGGAGCAATGTCGGAAGATGGAAAGTTTAGGGTCGAGAAATTTAACAACCAAAACTACCAGTTATAGAAGATGCAGAAGGAAGATTATTTATATCAGAAGGATCTATTCCTACCATTGGGCAGAATAACAAAGAAGCCGACGACCATGAAGGACGAAGAATGGGATATTCTTGACAGAAAGGCTCTAGGAACGATATGGCTGAGCCTGGCAGCATCGGTAGCTTTCAATATTTCCAAAGAAAAGACAACGAAGGGTTTGATGGATGCATTGTCCAAATTGTATGAAAAACCCTCGGTGTCCAATAAGGTATTTCTAATGAAGAGATTATTTAATATGAAGATGTCAGAAGGTGGGTTTGTTGCAGATCATTTAAATGAATTTAATACAGTTACTAATCAACTAAGTTCTGTAAAAGTGGACTTTGATGATGAGGTCAGGGCTCTTCTAATCTTGTGCTCATTGCTAGAAAGTTGGAACAGCTTGGTCATGGCTGTAAGTAACTCTATCTCTGGTTCGAATACTTTAAA
>JASDQU010103934.1:46506-106133 GCA_032191745.1 Picea mariana
AATGAAAAACCAATTAGTACACCTTTGGCCAGCCATTTCAAATTAACTAAGGAAATGTGTCCCAAGACACAGGAGGAGATAGAATACATGTCCAGGGTCCCTTATTCATCAACAATTGGTAGCTTGATGTATGCAATGCTTTGCACAAGACCATATATTGCACATGTAGTGGGAGTTGTGAGCAGGTATATGAACAATCCAGATAAAGAACATTGGGAGGCAGTAAAGTGGATTCTCAGGTATTTGAGAGGTACTACTACTCATGCATTATGTTTTGGAGGTTCAAACACTTTTCTACAGGGATATGTTGATTCAGATATGGCAGGTGATAAAGACAGCAGGAGGAGCACCATAGGGTATGTTTTTACTATAGGTGGAACAACAGTAAGTTGGATTTCAAAACTGCAAAAGGTTGTTGCAATTTCAACAACAGAGGCAGAGTATGTTGCTGCTACAAAGGCTAGTAAAGAGATGATTTGGTTATAGAGGTTTATGGAAGAATTGGGAAAGAAGCAGGAGAACAACATGTTGTACTATGACAGTATGAGTGCCATTCACCTTGCAAAGAACTCAGCCTTCCATTCGAAGACTNCTGAGTGCCATTCACCTTGCAAAGAACTCAGCCTTCCATTCGAAGACTAAGAATATACAGTTGAGGTACCACTTCATACGATCTGCCTTGGAAGATGGACATTTGAAGTTGGAAAAGATACACACTAGCGAGAATCCTGCAGACATGTTAACAAAGGGAGTAACCAGGGAGAAACTGAGTTCCTACTCATTTTCAGTTGGTATTCAAGAATGAAGATGAAGATGAGAAATTTTCTAGGTCCAATAAGGTTCAGAGTCCAACATATACAACAGTGGTGGAGTTGTTGAGATTAGTCTCAAAGTGGGAGATTGTTGGTTGTGGAGCCTGATTATCTTCCTGATTCAGAGGTCCTTTATTTTAGCTGTGTTTATACCCCATGAAGTATTTACACCCCAGAAGTATGTACACTCTTCCATGCAGGGGAGTGTAGAGGGGGCTATCCTCCCGGCTGGGGGGAAGCGGGGGTTCGGAAGTGAAGCCCCCGAAGGAAAAATTGCCTTGTAAATGTATATTGTAATTTCATTGTAAATTTGGACCGTTCATTATAAGGTCGTAGATCTAATGATAGAGATTATGTTAGGTTTTTTTTCCCTAGAAGGCAACCCTCTTTTATGAGAGAAATGTATTGTGGCTATGGTTGATGGCGAATATTGTATTATGAGAGAGGATACTGTGAGAGAAAGAAGAGGAAGTTACATCGGGTTTTGCTGTAGGTTGTATCCCTTCATTTGCTGGATAATAATAAAGCAAGGACCTGGCAATTTCTCTGGTGGACGTAGCCCACACTGGGTGAACCATGTAAATATTTTCTCTCTTGTATTGTGTATCTTCTGTTTTTTGTTTCCGCATTTGTTTTATTTTATTTCCCCGCAGTCCTATTTTTCTAACACCTGGGAGCTTTCTCTCAGAATATAGAACCTCGAAATCTTTGTCTTCTCAAGTTTCTATGGATTTACCCTCATGTACGCACCCTAGTACACTGTTATCCCGCATATGTATGCACCCTAATACATTGTTAGCCCGTGTACACCTCAGAACTTAGGGTTTCTTAGTATTCGTTGTAATTCAAAAACTTTCATTGTCAACCCTTCGTGTTACCTCAGACTTTTTCAACTTCAAATATATCAATGAGTACTTGCAATAATCCACACACAACAATAGATATTCAATATGCTCAAGTGTGATTAAATGAGAGACCTTTGCCTCTTATTTATACATTCATGTAGCTTCCTCAAGGGGTTACCTTCTAACCATCTTAACCCACTTTTCTTATTTTAGGGCTAACCCACTTCTAACCACTTGTCCACTTAACTTAACCACTTTCCACAATTAGTAAGTTCTCCATTAATTTTATTATTCAAACAATTTGTTTTGCATCCACTTTGAGTTATAGTACACTCATCACTTCACTTTATTATTCTTCTAGTTATTCTTCATCTTCTTTGTAAAGTTGTTCCATTGATTCATTTTCTTCTTCCTTTAATTCTCGTCCAACTGTTTCATCAATTGATACATTGATGCTTTCCACAACTTTGTTCAACCTCATATTGTAACACTTGTATTCTTTCCTTGTACTTGAGTAACCAACAAGTACTCTTTTGTCCACACGAGGGTCAAACATTCCCATTCTTTGATATTCTCTTTTGATGTAGCATTTTCTTCCAAATACTCTGAAGTGCTTCACATTTTTTGGTATTACTTTCCATAGCTCGTAGGGATTTTTTTCATTCTTGTTTTTGAGCATTACTCTGTTTTGAATGTGAACTGTTGTATGCACTGCATGTGTCCAAAAAATATCTATAAATTTGGAGTTCTATTAGCATTGTTCGAGCCATTTCCTATGTAAGTATCATCCATTATGATAATGTTCCTTTTTCTCTAAACCACTCTCTGAACCAATCTATGAATCCATGCTCTCGTCCACTGTCATATATCTGTCCAAACTTGCTAAGTGTTCTTACGAATCCATCTCTGTCCATACTGCCAAAGACTCTACTGCACAAATTTCCATAATGCTGACCCATTTATCACTATACTATCATGAATTCTTCACTACTACAACCGATTAATCTATCAAACTGTACTTCTGCTGACTGACTACTCTGGATCTATCTACTCAAACTCTACAAGCTACTCGAAGGATGGTTATTTGGTTTGTCATATCTTTTTCATAGACTACCCTTGTCTAATATTCATATTACCTGGGAGTCTCTAAGACAAATGGCTCATAACAATTCCTGCTCTAATGTGTATTCATGATCATCTTCATTGGTAGATTCATCACCTCTCCGATCTCTGACTTCTTTCTTTCTATTTGTGGATTCATCTTTCACTATAATGCCTAAAAGTACAATATCTTGAACTTGTTCCTTATTTTCCCGTCCTTCTTTTGTTTCAGTTATTTTCCAAACCTTTATGTATCTGAAAAATTTCTTTTTCTCTGTAGAATTTTCTTCATCTCGTTCTATTGCCAATCTTTCGATCTCTAGGACCTGGTCTTTGTTCACCCGTTCTTCGTGTTTTCTTATCCATACTTTATTATATCTGATATCAGTGTTCTCTTTCATGGAAGTATATCGATCATGCTTCTACAATCACTAGATATGTGTCCATATTTATGACATTTGTAACATTCAATGTTACGTGGGCCCATATAGGCATTTTTTGCTTGAGAATTTCTTTAATAATCCTTGCAATCTGCAAGCTTATGTCCAAATTTAGTACAATAAAAACAATGACCATAAAATAAATTTGCATATCTGGGAGTGAATGATCTTCTTTGTGGTTTAGTCCTCTTGAATTTCTGCCTTGACTGATCATGATCATGATTGAAGCTTCTTTATGGCTTGAACATGGATGGTCTTCTTAAAGATATATCTTCAATAGTTTTCTTAGATTCTGTTTGACCATGATTCCTTCCTTTGAGTACTTCTACATAACTCTTTATATTTTCTTCATTCTTCTTTTCTAACAATCTAGAGTGCTTCTCTTCATTCTCTATAACCGATGTGGATGTTTTTGTGTCTTCAACGTTCTTGTTGAGATTGACGATTTTAATTCTCAATGTGACAACTTCTTCTTCAAGCTTCTCAACCTCTTCTTCTTTCTTTAATATCCAAGACTTCAAGACTTCTTATGTTCTCTTTGCTTCTTCAAACATAATTTTTAATGTGATTATTTCTTCTTCAAGTACTTTCTCTTCTTGACCAAACTCTGACTCAAGATGGTTTAGATCATTAGTTCTTTCCTTGAGATGATTTGTAAATATCTTCTCTCTCATTTCTCCTTCTTCCTTCTGTGCTGCCATGTTGGCTTCCAAATACTGTTTTTGATCTTTAAGTTTTTCTTCGATATTTTTGTCTTCTTCTAGCTAAGTTCTTAAGTTGTTGATGACCTGTTGGGCTTCTTCAAAAATGTGATCACTTTCCTTTTGTTTCATAAATTCCTTCTTGAGTGACTTGTTTTCTTATCTTTCTTTTCTTAGTTCATCTAAAGCACTGATCAATTCTTCTTCATAATTGTCTTCCTTTTCAATTAGGTTTTCTGTGTCATGGAGTTCTATTTCAAGATGTCCAGGTTTTTCACAATTAAAGAAAAACAACATACCTCTATTGATTATGTACTCTTCATATTATGAATCTATTTGACATGGTGAACATATTTCTTCTTGATCTGTACCTGCATCTTCGTTGGATTTTTTTGAATCTGCGATGGCTGAAGAATATATATCATGTAACTTATCCCAAAGTTCTTTGGTTGATGAAAATTTACTAACCTTTTCTCTTACTAGATTAGGTAATCCTTCCTAGAAGAAATCCATTTCTATTTTGTTAGTCTTCTTCAATTCCTTCTTGGTTGCAGTCTTTGCCCTTTTTGAACTATCATATCCTATAAGAACTAATAGCCAAATATAATAACCATGTACCTGCAAAAATACTTTCATCCTTCCACTCCACACCTCATACTTTAAACCATTCCGACCATTGAACAATGGTACTCCATTATCAGAATAATCCATGATCTCCCTCGAGTGGTTAAATTGTTTCCTGAAGGAACATGCTCTAATTCCAATTGTTGGATTATTTAGAGGGGAGGTAGAATCAATAATAGAGCAATTTAATTCTTTTTAACCATAAAATGCAAGTGTTATAACAATGTAGCATTATCATCCAATAGTTGTAGAGTAAATACACAATGAACAAAAGAGAAATCATACACATATACAGTACACCAGTTTTTTTACGTGGAAACCCAAAGAGGGAGAAAACCAAATAATTCTTTTTTCTTATATGTCTTTAAGAGTTACATTCATTGAAAGCACCAACTTCTTTTGTTTTCCAGCTGCAACTGGAAGGAGGCTCCAACCCTCGAGTTTCTCAGGCTGTAACCCGAGGGAAGGTCCACCTCCCCAAATATTTGGCTACAACCAAAAGGAGGCTACAACCCCCTATGCTCTCTGACTACAAGATGAAGGTGGCTACAACCACCTTTCTTTTCCCCATCCAACTGCCCTGACGTAGAAGAAAAATGATGGAACTACTGTCACACTATCACTGTGAGATATACCATTGTAAAACTATACCAACATATACCAATGACTTGCAACCAACCTGTACTACTGGTCTGCAATCAACATGTACCATGTATCAAACAAATGAAACTGATACGTGACCTGCATTTTTGCAGCATGCGTATGTACGCACCCTATATATACAACAACCTGCATATGTATGCAACCTATCTGTTATGCAGCCTGTGTATGCCTTCTGAAACTAGTATCAAACAACTACAACATATACACGACATGTAGTTCTGCAACATGCATATGTACACGCTCTATATATACAACAACCTGCATATGTACGTGTCTTGTCTATCATGTAGTCTACGTATACCTTCTGAAAAATAGGGTTTTCTTTCTTTTGAAAATTTATGACCCTTTGCAACTTCTTTCACATAGATCTGCAACTTGTCACTGTATCCAGACTGTAACTGTACCTTATGCATGAATCCTCATACATAACCTTTACCCAAGACTTTATGTCTCTCTCTAGTCATGTGCAAAATGAGTGTATGTTATCATGAACCAATATAATAATCCTCACATGAACTAGACATAAAATCCCTTTCTGATATTCATCCTCTCAATACATAAACCAATTCACAAATACAAGCTCTCAACCATGTACCACAAAAACCCTTAGCCATATGCCAAGAAATACAAGATGTGCCTCAACTCTAACAAGAAGTATCAATGATAAATATTGATTTTTACCAGCACTGTATTTCTGTAGATCTGAATTATACAAAAGATCCCATGCAACAACTAGTCTCTCTAGGGAGAATACTAAAATCTCCATAACCATTTCTCATGCATACATCAAAATCCAACTACTAATAGAAACAATACATACCTTTTGAACCATTGGATACATCTGATGTATCTGATAACTGTAGACCTTCCTGGGAGCTTTATCTCAGAATCTAGAACCTCAGTATTTTCATCTTCTCAATTTTGTATGTCTTTAACCTCTTGTACACACCCTAATACACTGTTAGCCTGCGCATGCACACACCCTAATACACTATTAGCTTGCGTACACCTCAAAACTTAGGGTTTTTTAGTATTCATTGTAATTCTGAAACTTTCCCTATCAACCCTTCATGCTACCTCAGACTTTCACAACTTCAGATGTATCAATGAGTACTTGCAATAAGCCTTACACAACAATAGATATTCAATATGCTCAAGTGTGATTAAATGATAGACCTTTGCCTCTTATTTATACTTTCATGTAGCTTCCTCAAGGGGTTACCTTCTAACCATCTTAACCCACTTTCCTTATTTTAGGGCTAACCCACTTCTAACTACTTGTCCACTTAACTTAACCACTTTCCACAATTAGTAAGTTCTCCATTAACTTTATTATTTAAATAATTTATTTTGCATCCACTTTGACTTATAATACACTCCTCACTTCACTTTATTATTTAAATAATTTCTTTTTTTCAACCACTTTGACTACTTTGACCTTTTAGGGCTTCTAGATAACTCATGAGGGTTCTCCAACTTCACATGGCCATAACTCTCTAACCGTGAGGAGTTATGTGACGCTCAACATACCACTGGAAATGGCATGACATGTACTATCCATATAGAATAGTATTACTTCCAAATATATCAAAACTCATACCATTATCCATCAAACAAACTTGGGTCCATTACCCAAACCTTTGTTCTACCAGACTTTCTTCAAGGGTCGACATCAATGAGAACCAACCCAATTAATCAACAATCTCCCCCTTTGGCATTGATGGAAAAACTCTGATGCAATATTGAATCCATATCACTCATGCTCCCTCTGTGACCATCGGTCCCCTGGAACCATGCCTCTGTTTTTTGCATCTGATAAATCTCTCCCCTTTTTTTGTCAATGGAAAATGTATTTTTCCATTCGGGGCTACTCCCACTAACCGAACTGTCCTTGGGGATACTCCCTGTGAGTGAACTCTTCTTGAAATTGATCTTCCAAATTGAACTGTCCTCTTTATGGTTCTTCCTTGTGTACATCTAATACATATAAGATAAGAATTCAAAATCATTCATTTTGGAGTAGAAATTACTCTGAGTCTTTGACAAAGATACTCAAAGGCTTCCCATGGAAGAGATTTTGTAAAGATGTCTGCCACTTGTTCTTTTGTACCCACAAATTGAACTCTGATGTTCTTCTCTACAACTTGTTCTCGTAGATAGTGATACTTGATTGGAATGTTCTTTGTCTCAGATTGCATCATCGGGTTCTTTGAGATACTGATGGCGCTTGTATTATCAGAATAGATTGGAATGGGATCATCATACTCAACTTGTATATCTGTCAGAGTTTGTTTCATCCATAGAACTTGTGTACAACATCCTGCTGCTACAATATACACTGCTTTGGTTGTAGATAAAGATACTGATGATTGTTTCTTCCCGAGACAAGATACTAAACACTCACCCAAGTAGAACATTGCTCCACTGGTGCTTTGTTGGTCATCAATGCAACCTGCCCAATCTGTATCTGTGTAGGAAATAAGTGATAAATCCTTTCCTTTTGGATACCATAATCCATTCCGAACCTCATTATAATTTCTTTGATATACTTAGTTTGAGAGATAAAAATTCCCTGGTTGATTTGATGTATCTGAAGAACCAGAAAGAAGGATAGTTCTCCGATTAATGACATTTCAAATTCATTCTGCATATCGTTTGCAAATTTCTGGCTTAACCTATTATCATTACTTCCAAAAATAATATCATCAACATAAACTTCAATTAATAAAATACTATCTTGAGTTACCTTGATGTAGAGGTTGTTGTCTGCACTTACTTTTCTGAACCCTGCTTGTTGTAGATATTCATCTAGTCTAGAGTACCATGCTCTAGGAGCTTGTTTTAGACCATACAAGGCCTTAATCAATTTACACAAATAATATGCGTTCTCTGACAAATGAAATCCTTCTGGTTGTTAAATGTAGACTTCTTCTTCAAGTTCCCCATTTAGAAAAATTTATTTCACGTCCATTTGATACACTTTAATATTCTTGGAGCATGCATAAGCTAAACACAATCAGATTGCTTCCATTCTAGAAACTGGGACAAATGTCTCTTCAAAGTCAATTCCTTCAACCTGTGCGTATCCTTTACATACCAATATAGCTTTGTTCCTTGTAACTTGTCCATCTTCATTCAATTTATTTCTGAAAACCCACTTTGTGCCAATCACATTCTTATTCTTTGGTCTTGGAACCAATTTCCAAGTGTCATTCTTCTCTATTTGATCCAATTCTTCATCCATGGCCTTATTCCATAATTCATCCTTGCTAGCCTCTTCAAACCTATCTGATCCTCTTCATCTTCCCCTTCTACTTCTTCTTCATCTTCTGCATCTTCTTCGTAAATATGTTCCATTGATTCATTTTCTTCTTCCTTTAATTCTCGTCCACCCGTTTCATCAATTGTTACATTGATGCTTTCCATAGCTTTGTTCAACCTCAGATTGTAACACTTGTATGATTTCCTTGTACTTGAAAAAGTACTCCTTTGTCCACACGAGCGTCAAACTTTCCCATTCTTCCATCTTCTCTTTTGATGTAGCATTTGCTTCCAAATACTCTGAAGTGATTCACATTTATTGGTCTTCCTTTCCATAGATTGTAGGGAGTTTTGTCATTGTTGTTTCTAAGCATTACTCTGTTTTTTATGTGAATTGTTGTATGCACTGCATGTGTCCAAAATTTTTCTATCAATTTTGAATCCTATTAGCACTGTTCGAGCCATTTCCTGTGTAATTATCATCCATTATGATAACGTTCCTTTGTCTTTGAACCACTCTTTGAACCAATCTATGAATCCATACTCTCGTCCACTGTCATATATATGCCCAAACCTACTAAGTGTTCTTACAAATCCATCTCTGTGCATACTATCCAACACTCTATTGTGCAACTGTCCATAATGATGACCCATTTATTACTATAATATCATGAAGTCTTCATTACTACAATTGATTAATCTATCAAACTGTACTTTTGCTGACTGACTGCTCTGGATTTGTCTACTCAAACTCTGCAAGCTGATCGAAGGATGGTTCTTTGGTCTGTCATAGTTATCACTTAGTCTCCCCCTATCTAATATTCATATTACCTGGAAGTATCTAAGCTGGATGGCTCAGAACAATTCCTTCTCTGATGTGTAGTCATCATCTTATTCATTGGTAGATTCATCATCTCTCTAAGATATGACTTATTTCATTCTATCTATGGATTCATCTTTCACTATAATGCCTGAAAGTAAAATCTCTTGAACCTGTTCCTTATTTACCTATCCCTCTTTTCTTTTAGTTATTTTCCAAACCTTTCTGTATCTGACATCTTTCTTTTTCTCTGTAGAATTTTCTTCATCTTGTTCTACTGCTAATCTTGCGATCTCTGGGACCTGGTCTTTGTTCACTTGTTCTTCATGTTTTCTTATCCATACTTTTTTATATCTGATATCAATGTTCTCTTTCATGGAATTATTGATCATTCTTCTACAATCACTAGCTATGTGTCCATAGTTATGACATTTGTAACAATCAACGCTACATGGGGCCATATAGGCATTTCTTGCTTGAGCATTTGTTTTATAATCCCTGCAATCTGCAACCTTATGTCCAAAATTAGTACAATAAAAACAATGACCATAAAATAAATTTGCATACCTAGGAGTGAATGATCTTCTTTGTGGCGTAGTCCTTCTGAATTTCTGCCTTGACTGATCATGATCATGATTGAAACTTCTTTGTGGCTTGAACATGGATGTTCTTCTTGAAGATATATCTTCAATAGTTTTCTTAGATTCTGGTTGAGCATGATTCCTTCCTTTGAGTACTTCTGCATAACTCTTTCTATTTTATTCATTCTTCTTTTCTAGCAACCTAGAGTGATTCTCTTCATTCTCTATAACTGATGTGAATGTTTTTGTCTCTTCAACGTTCTTGTTGAACTTGACAATTTTACTTCTCAATGTGAAAACTTATTCAATATTCTCAACCTCTTTTTCTTTCTTTAATATCTGAGACTTCATGACTTCTTATGTTCTCTTCGCTTCTTGAAGATGAATTTTTAATGTGATTATTTCTTCTTCAAGTACTTTCTCTTCTTAACCAAACTCTGACTCAAGCTGGTTTAGATCGTTAGTTCTTTCCTTGAGATGATCTATCAATATCTTCTCTCTCATTTCCGCTTCTTCCTTTTGTGCTGCTATGTTGGCTTCCAAATACTATTTTTGATCTTTAATCTTTTCTTTGATCTTTCTAGCTTCTTCTAGCCGAGTTCTTAAGTTCTTGATGACCTGTTGGGCTTATGAAAAAATGTGAGCACTTTCCTTTTGTTTCATCAATTCCTTCTTGAGTGACTTGTTTTCTTCTCTTTCTTTTCTTAGTTCATCTAAAGAACTGATCAATTCTTCTTCATAATTGTCTTCCTTTTCAATTAGTTTTTCTGTCTCATGGCATTCTATTTCAAGATGTCTGCATTTTTCACAATTAAATAAAAACAACATACCTTTGTTGATTATGTACTCGTCATCTTCTGAATCTGTTTGACATGGTGAACATATTTCTTCTTGATCTGGACCTGCATCTTCTTTGGAATTTTATGAATCTGCAATGGGTGAAGAATGTATATCATGTAACTTATCCCAAATTTGTTTGGTTGATGAACGTTTACCAACCTTTTCTCTTACCGGATTAGGTAATCCTTCCTAGATGGAATCCATTGTTATTTCGTTATTCTTCTTCAATTCCTTCTTGGCTGCAGTATTTTCCCTTTTTGAACTGTCATATCCTGTAACGACTAATAGCCAAATATAATACCCCTGTGCATGTAAAAATAATTTCGTCCTTCCATTCCACATCTCATACTTTAAACCATTCTGACCATTGAACAATGGTACTCCAGTATTAGAATAATCCATGATTTCCTTCAAGTGGTTAAACTTTTTCCTGAAGGAACCTGCTTTGATTGCAATTGTTGGATTACTGAGAGGGGGGGGAATCAATAATAGAGCAATTTAATCCTTTTTAACCATAAAGTGCAAGTGTTATATCAATGTAGCATTATAATATAGTAGTTGCAGAGTAAATAAGCAATGAACAAATGAAAAATCAACATACATAGAACACCAATGTTTTTATGCTAAAACCCAAAATGGGAGAAAACCACATAATGCTTTTTCGTATATGTATTTAAGAGTTACAGTCATTGGAAGCACCAACTTCCTTTGTTTTCTAGCTGCAACTGGAAGGAGGCTCGAACCCCCGAGTTTCTCTGGCTACAACCTGAGTGAAGCTGAAACTCCCCAAATCTCTGGCTACAACCAGAAGGAGACTACAACCCCCTATGTTCTCTGGATACAATAAAAACGTGGCTACAACCACCTGTCCTTTCCCCGTCCAACTGACCTGACATAGAAGAAGAATGATGGAACCACTATCACACTATCACTGTGAGATATACCACTATAAAACTATACCAACCTTCACCACTGACCTATAGCCAACCTGTACTATTGCTCTGCAATCAACCTATACCATGTATCAAACAAATGAAACAGATGCATGACCTGTAGTTCTACAACATGCGTATGTACGCGCCCTATATATACAACAACCTGCGCATGTATGCAACCTATCTGTTATGTAGCCTGCGTATGCCTTCTGAAACTGGTATCAAATAAATACAACAGATACACGACCTGTAGTTCTCCAACATCTGTATGTACGCACCCTATATATACAACAACCTGCGTATGTACGTGTCTTGTTTTTCATGCAACCTGTGTATACCTTCTGAAAACTAGGGTTTTCTTTCTTCTGAAAACATCTGACCCTTTGCAACTTCTTTCACATAGATCTACAACCTGTCACTATATCCAGACTGCAATTGTACCCTATGTATGCATCCTCATACATAACCTTTACCCAAAGACTCTATGTCTCTATCTATTCATGTGCCAAATGAGTGTATGTTGTCATGAACCAACATAATAATCCTCATGTGAACTAGACATAAAAACCCTTTCTGATATTCAGCCTCTCAATACATCAACCACTTCACAAATACAAGCTCTCAATCATGTACCACAAAAAACCTGAGTCATATGCCAAGAAATACAAGATGCACCTCAACTCTAACAAGAAGTATCAATGATAAATATTGTTTATACCAACACTGTATTTCTGTAGATCTGACTTATACAGAAGATCCCATGCAATCACTAGTCTCTCTAGGGAGAATCCTCAAATCTCCATAACCATTTCTCATGCATACATCAAAATCCAACTACTCATAGAAATAAGACATATATTTTGAACCAGTGGATAGATCTGATGTATATGATCATTGTAGACCTTCCCGAGAGCTTGATATCATAATCTAGAACCTCGCCATCTTCATCCACTCAAGTTTCTATGGATTTACCCTCATGTATGCACCCTAATACACTACAAGCTCGTGTATATACGCACCCTAATACACTTTTAGTTAGCGTACACCTCATAACTTAGGGTTTTTTAGTATTCACTATAATTTTGAAACTTTCACCATCAACCCTTCATGCTACCTCAGAATTTCGCAACTTCAGATGTATCAATGAGTACTTGAAATAAGCCTTACACAACAATACATATTCAATATGTTCAAGTGTGATTAAATGAGATACCTTTGCCTCTTATTTATACTTTCATGTAGCTTCCTCAAGGGGTTACCTTCTAACCATCTTAACCCACTTTCCTTATTTTAGGGCTAACCCACTTCTAACCACTTGTGCACTTAACTTAACCACTTTCCACAATTAGTAAGTTCTCCATTAACTTTATTATTTAAATAAATTCTTTTGCATCCACTTTGACTTATAGTACACTCATCACTTCACTTTATTATTTAAATAATTTCTTATTTGCAACCACTTTGACTACTTTGACCTTTTGGGGCTTCTAGATGACTCATGAGGGTTCTCCAACTTCACATGGCCATAACTCTCTAACCGTGAGAAGTTATGTGACGTACCACATACCACCAGAAATGGCATGACATGTACTATCCATCTAGAATAGTATTACCAAAAAATATATCAAAACTCATACCATTATCATGTTGAAATAATGTAACTGCAAAGTGTATTCTAATTATTATTGTGGAATTATTCATTAGATCAATCCCCTATTGCGGATTGATCATGTCGGCTATTGTAAAAGACAAAATCCCCTTTTGCGGATTGGTTAAAGTATAATTGTAATAGGCAAAATAAGAAGTCGGCCCCAGAATATATTAAAGAGGCCCCAAAATATATTAAAGGTGGTTATAACCACCTAGAAGAAGAGGTTGACCTTGCCAGTGAAGAGACACTTCCACACGTGCTAGAATTGTATAAATAAGGAGGCTAGCGCCTCACTTAGACACACACTCACTTGTTCATTGAGAGACAAGTTTCAGAGCTACAGTTGAAGAAGAGAGAGAGAGAGAGGTGCATTGTTGGGAGAGGACTTTCTATATTTGTTTGAGTTATCTCTTGGCATTGTATTGGCTATCTATAATAAGGAAGTTTTACTGGGTTTTCTCCCCCATGAGGGTTTCCCAGGATAAATGATGCATCTCTTGTGATTGTGTATTTCTCAGTGATCCTATCTTATGCTACTATTATTTATTGAAATGCAAAGAACTATAATAATAGCATAAACATTAACATGGTATCAGAGCTAAGTTGAAGAAAGCATCTTTCACAATAGAAAGTGAAAATGTCACTGTTGTTGTACATGCAAATTAGGGCTTTTTTTTGGTGAGGTATTTCAACCCCAAAACCATCTAGAAAAGTGTGTCCTCCTTTAAGGATCATGTTGGAATTCTCAATGCAACTTTTCAGTGGCTAGATCTCCCGAAAAGTGAAACCCTAGTTTTCAAAAAGTACCGGAAAACCAGAAAACCAAAGTACTAGAAGTACCAGAAGTACCAGAGTACCAGAAGTACTAGAAAACCAGAAACACCAGTCCATAAATCCGTAGTTCAAGTTTGAGGGGGTTAAATTGGATTTTCAGAAATATGACTACACCAACTTACTCGCCTCAACTCAGTGCATCTATCCCCTAGATCAGAATTTCAAAATTTGAAGTTTGAAAAATTAGGGTTTCCTCATAAAACCCTAAGTTGCAGTTGTAGTTGAAGTATCAGAACCAGTTGCAGTACTAGTTGAAGTATCAACCATAGTACCAGTTGCAGTCACCCTTGAAATTTTCAAGAGATGGTAATGATTACCGTTGCTGCCAGATGGTGCCACTACTTGCAAATGCTATCAGAGGTATGTACTCACATATGTTTAAATAGTTAAAATTTAAAGAGTATTTGTAGGAGAAGGGATCTCTTGCCATAGATCCAGAAGGATCTCAAGATCCAACACATTCAGAAGAATAATGTAACTCAGGTTTGATTATTCTGATATGCATCTATTTGTTATGACATGTGATCAATGTTGCATGTTGAAGATATGATCAAATAATTAGATGGATCAAAGTAGAGATCATAGAGTTTATTCTCTAACCCATCCTTCTGTCAAGATAGCGTATTGTCTTAGTACAGAAGATAGGTTGAAGAAATCACTCGTCATCTTGAGTGAAGGAGACTTGGAATAAAAACAAGCACTCATTCTTGAGGACAAGGCTCCAGGTCCCAGAAGAAACCTCGTGTGTTAGTTCCAGGTTTCCATGGTGGAATGTTTGATCACAACACTATGAGAGTGTTGACCTCATTTCGTATTATATTCCTTACCTTTAATATTTTCTTCAAACAAGTTACAAGAGATAGCTCCAATAGAGCTATTGTGATGTTCGTGCTATTGCTTCATATTATCAAAAGGATATTACTCTTGCTTGCTGTTTTGTTGACCTTGTTCCAGGTCACAGGTAATAACCCCGAGGAAGCTATAGTGAAGGTTCCAGAAGGCAAATTACTAAGGGAGAAACCATAAATGAAGCAATCATCATTGGAAAAGAAGAAAATGGTTTGTATAAGCTAAAGGGTCACTCAGAAGCTACCAAGGCCCACACCATTGAGAATCCATGTGAACTTTTTCATAGAAGATTATCTCACATCAACTACAAGGCACTACCATAAGTATACAAAGCTGTCACAGGTCTACCAAAACTCAAGGTTGACCATGAAGGCATGTGCAATGGATGTGCACAAGGGAAGAACATCAAGAACCATTTTTTGAAGATAGACAACAAAGCAAAAGGAGTCTTAGAACTCATTCATTCATATGTGTGTGGCCCAATGCCATCATCGTCCATTAGTGGGAATTCAAAGCCTTGATAGAGAATCTTTCTGAAAGAAAGATCAAGATACTCAGGTCAGATAATGGAGGAGAATACACCTCAAAAGAGTTTGTGAACTTCTACAAAGATGTTGGGATCAAGAGGGAACTCACTACTCCCTATAATCCTCAACAAAACGGTGTAGCTGAAAGGAAGAACATAACAATAATGGAAGCCATGAAGACCATAATCCATGATCAAGATCTTCCAATGTGATTATGGGCAGAAGCAACAATGACAGTCGTATATGTGCAAAACCAATTGTCCCATAGTGCACTTGGGTTCAAGACCACGGAAGAGATGTTCACCAGAAAGAAACCAGAGGTAAGCCATCTAAAAATATTTGGCTGCCCAATATTTATACATATTCCGAAAGAGAAGAGAAACAAGCTGGAACCCTCAGGGAAGAAGGGAATATTTGTGGGATACTGTGAGGTCTCCAAGGCCTTCAGGATTTATATACCAGGTCACCATCACATTCAGATCAACAGGGATGTGACCTTCGATGAAGATGCAATGCTCAAGAAATCGATAAGATGCCATCTTGAAGAAGTATATGAAGAAGAACCCGTAATCCCCAGAATTGAAGAATTAGTGAGGGAGGTTCCCAGAGCTACAAAACTAGTGAGGGAAGTCATAACTTCCCCTGATGAAGAAATTCTAGAAGATCATGACATAGTAGAATTTCAAGAACCTCCTTAGATGACGATCTCCCATAAAAGAAATCCTGCTTGGGCAAGACATCTCATTCAACATGGAGAGAAGTATGGTGTTCTTGAAGGAAACACGAGATAGGTGAAGAGACCTAAGCCATTCTCCAGTTATATGGATTTGATGTGTGATCTCCTAGAGAAAGAGCCTACTTGCTTTGAAGAATCCATTCAAAAGAAGGAATGGGCAGATGCCATGATAGAAGAGTACCAATTGATAATAAAGAATGATGTATGGGAAATAGTTCCTAGACCGAAGAGTAAGGATGTGTTATCCTCCAAATGAATTTTCAAAATAAAACATGTTGCTAATGGAAGTATTGAGAAGTATAAAGAAATATTTGTTTCTCATGGATTTTCTCAAAAGGAAGGCATTGACCATAAAGAGACATTCTCTCTTGTAGCTAGATACACTTCGATCAGAACCATCATAGCCCTTGCAGCTAAGATGAAGTGGAAGTTACACCAGATGGATGTAAAGACAACTTTCCTAAATGGTGTCATCGAAGAAGAAGTGTATATAGAGAAACCTCAAGGATTTGAAGTTGAAGACAGGAAGTCTCATGTCTACAAGCTGAAGAAGGCTCTGTACGGATTTAAGCAAGCTCCTAGAGCTTGGTATGGCTGGATAGACAAATTCCTGACGATCTTGGGCTTTACCAAGAGTAAAGAAGATTCTAACCTCTACTTCAAGGTTATGAATGATGAACCAGTGATATTATTGTTGTATGTGGATGAATTTTTTTTAACTGGAGAAGAAAATCTCATCATCGAATGTAAGAAGGGGCTCGTCTCAGAATTTGAGATGAAAGACCTTGGCCTAATGCATTATTTCTTAGGTCTTGAGGTATGGCAGAGTCCAAAGAGGATCTTCCTTAACCAAGGAAAGTATGTAGTCGAAATCCTAAAGATATTCAACATGTTAGAGTGCAAATCCATGAATACACCCATGGAAACGAAGCTGAAGCTGCTGGTCGAAAATTCATCAGAATTGATTGATGCCATGTTGTATAGATATATTGTTGAATCGTTGATGTACCTGATGAATACCAGACCATATATTTTTTTTTTCTGTGAACGGGTTGAGTCAGTTTTTGGTAGAACCCAAACATGTTCACCTAGTTGCTGCAAAACATGTGATGAGGTACCTTAAGGGTACATTAGATTGTGGTCTCAGTTATGATGGAGTTAATGATTTCACATTGAGTGGGTACACTGATTTAGATTGGGCTAGAAGTGTTTCTTATAGGAAGAGCACTTCAGGATGCTGTTTCAGTTTGGGATCAGTCATGATGTAATGGTAGAGTAGGAAGCAATCCAACATTGCTCTCAGCAAAGTGAAAGCATACTACATTGCTGTGTGTTCTGCTAGCTGCGAAACTATATGGCTTCATAAGTTGTTGACCAGTATATTTGACCTAGAGATGGAAGCAACCATGATCCTATGTGACAACCAGAGCTACATAAAGATGACAAATAATCCTATATTCCATGATAAGTCGGAGCACATAGAGATCCGATATCATTACATCCGTGACATGGTGCAAAGAGGAGCCATAAAGCTCTAGTACGTTAGCACAGATGAACAAGTTGCTAATGTGTTGACCAAGTCTCTATCTCATGTAAAGTTTGATCACTTTCAAGATAAGCTTGGTATAGTACGAAAGGACCTTCCTCGAAAGGGGGAGTAGTATTGTGATGAGATATACCTAATACTATGCTTCTAGCTTAACCGTTGTGATGTAAAGCAAATATAGTTGTTGTGATGAGATGTGACTAGTACTGTGCTTCCATATTGATAGTTGTGACATAAAGCCAGTCTAGTATCTTGCTTTCAGCTTGATTGCTGTGAAATAAAGCAAGACGATGAGATGAGGTTAGTACTGTACTTCCATATTGATAGTTGTGACATAAATCCAGTCTAGTATCTTTCTTCCAGCTTTATTGCTGTGACGTAAAGCAAGACGATGAGATGAGGCTAGTACTGTGCTTCCATCTTGATAGTTGTGATGTAAAGTCAATCTAGTATCTTGCTTCCAACTTGATTGTTGTGACGTAAAGCAAGACGAGTATCTTTCTTCTAGCTTGATTGCTGTGATGTAAAACAAGATGAGTATCTTGCTTCTAGCTTGATTGTTGTGACATAAAGTAGGACGAGTACTGTGCTTCCAGCTTGAGAGATGTGACGTAAAGCCAATCCAATATTATGATGATGAGCCAACCTCATGCTGTGATGATGATGTATTAGTTTTATACTAATCCATATTGATGAAGATGATGATTGCATTCCTTTGAGAATGACGATGATGTCGATGAGAAAAATTTTGATGATTTATAAATCCGCCAGTCAGTGTTCCAAGATGATATTGATGATGTTTTCCTCCTAATGATGTTGATGATGCAGTCCTTTCTCTCGCCTGATGCTATTGAAGAATACCCTTCTTTTTAAGGGGGAGTGTTGAAATAATGTAACTACAAAGTGTATTCTAATTATTATTGTGGAATTATTCATTAGATCAATCCCCTATTGTGGATTGATCATTTCGGCTATTGTAAAATACCAAATCCCCTTTTGCAGATTGGTTAAAGTATAATTGTAATAGGAAAAATAAGAAGTTGGCCCCACAATATATTAAAGAGGCCCAAAAATATATTAAAGGTGGTTATAAACACCCAGAAGAAGAGGTCAGCCCTACCAGTGAAGAGACACTTCCACACATGCCATAATTGTATAAATAAGGAGGCTAGCGCCTCACTTAGACACACACTCACTTGTTCATTGAGAGACAAGTTTCAGAGTTGCAGTTGAAGAAGAGAGAGAGAGAGAGGCACATCCTTGGGAGAGGACTTTCTGTATTTGTTGGAGTTATCTCTTGGCATTGTATTGGCTATATATAATAAGGAAGTTTTGCTAGGTTTTCTCCCCCATGAGGGTTTTCCAGGCTAAATGATGTGTCTCTTGTGATTGTGTATTTCTTAGTGATCCTATATTATGCTATTGTCATTTATTGAAATGAAAAGAACTCTAATAATAGCTTAAACATTAACATATCCATCAAACAAACTTGGGTCCATTATCCAAATCTTTGTGCTACCGAAATTTGCTACCAGAATTTATTCAAGGGTTGACATCAATGAAAACCAACCCAATTAATCAACAATCTTCCCCTTTGGCATTGATGGCAACACTCTGATGCAATATTGAAGTCATATCATGCAACACTAAAGTCATATCACTCATGCTCCCCCTTTGACCATCACTCCTCCTGGAACCATGCCTCTGTGATCTGCATCTGATAAATCTGCCCCCCTTTGTCATCAATGACAAAGTATATTTCCATTCGAGGATGCTCCCAATAACTAAACTCTCCTTGGGGATACTCCCCTTGACTGAACTGTTCCTAAAACTGATCTCCCAACCTGAATTGTCCTCTTTATGGTTCTTCCTTGTTTACATCTAAGACATATAAGATAAGCATTCAAAAACATTCATTTTGGAGTAGAAATTACTCCGAGTCTCTAGCGAAGATACTCAAAGGCTTCTCGTGGAAGAGGTTTTGTAAAGATGTATGCCACTTGTTCTTTTTTTCTCACATATTCAACTCTGATGTTCTTCTCTACAACTTGTTCCCATAGAAAGTGATACTTGATTGGAATGTGCTTTGTCTTGGAGTGCATCACTGGGTTCTTTGAGATACTGATGGCACTTGTATTATCACAATAAATTGGAATGGGCTCATCATACTCAACCTGTATATCTGTCAGAGTTTGTTTCATCCATAGAACCTATGTACAACATGCTGCTGCTGCAATATACTCTGATTCGACTATAGATACAGATATTGATGATTTTTTATTTCTTAGCCAAGTAGAATGCTTCTCCATGCTTCTCCATTGGTGCTTCATTGGTCATCAATGCAACCTGCCCAATCTACATTTGTGTAGGAAATAAGTGATAAATCCTTTCCTTTTGGATACCATAATCCAAACTCTTTTGTTCCTTTGAGATATCTGAAAAACCTCTTCACTGGTAAGACATGTGATTCCTTTGGTGCTACTTGAAATTGTGCCACCTGTCCAACTGCATGAATTACATCTAGTATGGATGTTGTCACATATAGAAAGCTACCAATCATTGACATGTATTGCCTCTGGTCTGTAGACTTTGAATCATCATCTTTTCTCAATATCCAACTGGTTTGCATAGGAGTGGTAACTGGTTTTGAATCTTCCATTCCTAACCTCTTTAGCATTTCTCTGATATACTTAGTTTGAGAGATAAAAATTCCCTGGTGTATTTGACGTATCTGAAGAACCAAAAAGAAGGAGAGTTCTCCAATTAATGACATTTCAAATTCATTCTGCATATCATTTGCAAATTTATGGATTAACCTGTCATCATTACTTCCAAAAATAATATCATCAACATAAAATTCAATTAATAAAATACTATCTTGAGTTACCTTTATGTAGAGGTTGTTGTCTCCACTTCCTTTTCTGAATCCTACCTATTGTAGATATTTATCCAGTCTAGAGTACCATGCTCTAGGATCTTATTTTAGACCATACAAGGCCTTCTTCAATTTACACACATAATTTGTGTTCTTTGACAACTGAAATCCTTCTGGTTGTTCAATTTCGACTTATTCTTCAAGTTCCATATTCAGAAAAGTTAATTTCACGTCCAATTGATACACTTTAATATTCTTGTAGTATGCATAAGCTAAAAGCAATTGGATTGCTTCCATTCTGGAAACTGGGGAAAATGTCTCTTCAAAGTCGATTCCTTCAACCTGTGCATATCCCTTACATACCAATCTAGCTTTGTTCCTTGTAACCCGTCCATATTCCTTCAATTTKTTTATGAAAACCCACTTTATGCCAATCATATTCTTATTCTTTAGTCTTGGAACCAATTCCAAAGAGTCATTCTTCTCTATTTGATCCAATTYTTCACCCATTTCCTTATTCCAGAATTTGTCCTTACTGGCCTCTTCAAAACTGTATGATCCTCTTCATATTCCCCTTCTACTTATTCTTCATCTTCTGCTTCTTCTTCATAAAGTTGTTCCATTGATTCATTTTCTTCTTCCTTTAATTCTCATCCACTTGTTTCATCAATTGTTACATTGATGATTTCCACAACTTTGTTCAAACTCATATTGTAACACTTGTATGCTTTCCTTGTACTTGAGTAACCAACAAGTACTCCTTTGTCCACACGAGAGTGACACTTTCCCATTCTTCCATATTCTCTTTTAATGTAGCATTTGCTTCCAAATACTCTGAAGTGCTTCACATTTGTTGGTCTTCCTTTCCATAGCTCGTAGGGATTTTTGTCATTGTTGTTTCTGAGAATTACTCTATTTTGAATGTGAACTGTTGTATGCACTGCATGTGTCCAAAAAATATCTGTCAATTTGGAATCTTATTAGCATTGTTTGAGCCATTTCTTGTGTAATTATTATCCATTATGATAATGTTCCTTGTCTCTAAACCACTCTCTCAACCAATCTATGAATCCATTCTCTCGTCCACTGTCATATATCTGTCCAAAACTTCTAAGTGCTCTTATGAATCTATCTCTATCCATACTTTCCAAGACTCTACTGCACAAATGTCCATAATGCTGACCCATTTATCACTATGCTATCATGAAGTATTCACTACTACAACTGATTAATCTATCAAAATGTACTTTTGCTGACTGACTGCTTTGGATCTGTCTACTCAAAATATGCAAGTTGCTCGAAGGATGGTTCTTTGGTCTGTCACATCTGTCACATACTACTAATATTCATATTACTTGGGAGTCTCTAAGTCGGATGGCTCAAAACAATTCCTTCTTTAATGTGTATTCATCATCATCTTCATTGGTAGATTCATCATCTCTCTGAGATTTGACTTATTTCTTTCTATCTGTGGATTCATCTTTCACTATAATTCTCGAAAGTACAATCTCTTGAACTTGTTCCTTATTTACCTATCCTTCTTTTCTTTTAGTTATTTTCCAAACATTTATGTATCTGACATCTTTCTTTTTCTCTGTAGAATTTTCTTCATCTTGTTCTATTGCCAATCTTACGATCTCTGGGACCTGGTCTTTGTTAACTTGTTCTTCATGTTTTCTTATCCATACTTTCTTATATTTGATATCAATTTTCTCTTTCATGAAGTATCGATCATGCTTCTACAATCACTAGCTATGTGTCCATAGTTATGACATTTGTAACATTCAATGTTACATGGGGCCATATAGGCATTCTTGCTTGATCATTTCTTTTATAATCCCTGCAATCTGCAACCTTATGTCCAAATTTACTACAATAAAAACAATGACCCTAAAATAAATTTGCATACCTAGGAGTGAATGATATTCTTTGTGGTAGTCCTTCTTAATTTCTGCTTTGAATGATCATGATCATGATCATGATTGAAGCTTCTTTGTGGCTTGAACATGGATGGTATTCTTGAAGATATATCTTCAATAATTTTCTTAGATTTTGGTTGACCATAATTCCTTCCTTTGAGTACTTCTGCATAACTCTTTATATTTTCTTTATTCTTCTTTTCTAGAAACCTAGAGTGCTTCTCTTCATTCTCTATAACTGATGTGGATGTTTCTGTTTCTTCAACGTTCTTGTTGAGCTTGACGATTTTACGTCTTAATGTGACAACTTATTCTTCAAGCTTCTCAGCTTCTTATTCTTTCTTTAATATCTGATACTTCATGGCTTTTGATGTTCTCTTCGATTCTTCAAACTGAATTTTTAATGTGATTATTTGTTCTTCAAGTACTTTCTCTTCTTGACCAAAATATGACTCAAGATGGTTTAGATCATTAGTTCTTTCCTTGAGATGATTTGTCAATATCTTCTCTCTCATTTTCGCTTCTTCCTTTTGTGCTTCTATGTTGGATTCCAAACACTGTTTTTGATCTTTAATATTTTCTTTGATCTTTCTGGCTTCTTCTAGCTGAGTTATTAAGTTCTTGATGACCTGTTGGGCTTCTTAAAAAATGTAAGCACTTTCCTTTTGTTTCATCAATTCCTTCTTGAGTGACTTGTTTTCTTTTCTTTATTTTCTTAGTTCATCTAAAGAACTGATCAATTATTCTTCATAATTGTCTTCCTTTTCAATTAGTTTTTTTGTCTCATGGCATTCTATTTCAAGATGTCCATGTTTTTCACAATTAAAGAAAAACAACATACCTTTGTTGATTATGTACTCATCATCTTCTGAATCTGTTTGACATGGTGAACATATTTCTTCTTGATCTGGACCTGCATCTTCTTTGGCATTTTATGAATCTACGATGGGTGAAGAATGTATATCATGTAACTTATCCCAAAATTCTTCGGATGATGAACATTTACCAACCTTTTCTCTTACCGAATTAGGTAATCCTTCCTAGATGAAATCCATTTTTATTTTGTTATTCTTCTTCAATTCCTTCTTGGCTGCAATATTTTCCCTTTTTGAACTATCATATCCTGCAACAAATGATAGCCAAATATAATACCCCTGTACCTGTAAAAATACTTTTGTCCTTCCACTCCACATCTCGTACTTTAAACCATTCTGGCCATTGAACAATGGTACTCCATTATGAGAATGATCCATGATTTCCTTCAAGTGGTTAAATTGTTTCCTGAAAGAACCTGCTCTGATTCCAATTTTTTGATTACTGAGAAGGGGGGTGAATCAGTAATAGAGCAATGTAATCCTTTTTAACCATAAAATGCAAGTGTTATATCAATGTAGCATTAACATCCAATAGTTGCATAGTAAATAAACAATGAACAAATGAGAAATCATACACATACATAGTACACTAGTGTTTTTACGTGGAAACTCGAAGCGAGAGAAAAACACATAATTCTTTTTCTTATATGTCTTTAAGAGTTACATTCATTGGAAGCACTAACTTCCTTTGTTTTCCAACTGCAACTGGAAGGAGGCTCCAACCCCCTAATTTCTCAGGCTACAACCTGGGGGAAGCTCCAACTCCCCAAATATCTCTCTACAACAAGAAGGAGGCTACAACCCCCTATGTTCTCCGGCTACAAGAATAAGGTGGTTACAACCACTTGTCCTTTCCCCATCCTACCGCCCTGATGTAGAATAAGAATGATGGAACCACTTTGACACTATCACTGTGAGATATACCATTGTAAAACTGTACCAACCAGTACCACTAACTTGCAACCAACCTGTACTACTGCTCTACAATCAACCTGTACCATATATTAAACAAATGCAACATATACATGACCTATATTTCTACAACACGTGTATGTACACACCCTATATATACGACAACCTAAGTATGTACGCAACCTATCTGTTATGTAGATTGCATATGCCTTCTGAAACTAGTATCAAACAACTACAACAGATACATGACATGTAGTTCTGCAACATGCATATGTACGCGCCCTATATATACAATAGCCCGTGTATGTATGCATCTTGTCTATCATGCAGCCTACATATATCTTCTGAAAACCAGGGTTTTCTTTCTTCTAAACACTTCTGAACCTCTGCAACTTCTTTCACATAGATATGCATCCTATCACTGTATCCATATTGTAACTATACCCTGTGCATGTATCCTCATACATAAACTTTACCCAAAGGCTCTATGTATCTCTCTAGTCATGTGCCAAATGAGTGTATGTTATCATGAACCAATATAATAATCCTCATGTGAACTAGACATAAAAACCCTTTCTGATACTTAGCCTCTTAATACATCAACAACTTCACAAATACAAGCTCTCAACCATGTACCACAAAAACCCTTATCCATATGCCAAGAAATAAAAGATATGCCTCAACTCTAACAAGAAGTATCAATGATAAAAATTGATTATACCAGCACTATATTTCTGTAGATCTGACTTATAAAGAAGATCCCATGCAACCACTAGTCTCTCTAGGGAGAATCCTCAAATCTCCGTAACCATTTCTCATGCATACATCAAAATCCAACTACTCATAGAAATAAGACATACCTTTTGAACCAGTGGATAGATATGATGTATTTTATCACTATAGACCTTCCTGGGAGCTTGATCTTAGAATCTAGAACCTTGACATCTTCATATTCTCAATTTTCTATGGATTTACCCTCATGTACACACCCTAATAGACTACCATCCCGTGTATGTACACACCCTAATACACTATTATCTCGCGTACACCTCAGAACTTAGGGTTTTCTAGTATTCGTTGTAATTCTGAAACTTTCGCCATCAACCCTTCATGCTAGCTCTGAATTTCACGACTTCAAATGTATTAATGAGTACTTGCAATAAGCCTTACACAACAATATATATTCAGTATGATCAAGTGGGATTAAATTAGATACCTTTGCCTCTTATTTATACTTTCATGTGGCTTCCTCAAGGGGTTACCTTCTAACCATCTTAACCCACTTTTCTTATTTTAGGGTTAACCCACTTCTAACCACTTGTCCACTTAACTTAACCACTTTCCACAATTAGTAAGTTCTCCATTAAATTTATTATTAAAATAATTTCTTTTGCATCCAATTTGACTTATAGTACACTTATCACTTCACTTTATTATTTAAATAAATTCTTCTTTGCAACCACTTTGACCTTTTGGGGCTTCTAGATGACTCATGAGGGTTCTCCAACTTCACATGGCCATAACTCTCTAACCGTGAGGATTTATGTGACGTTCCACATACCATTGGAAATGGCATGACATGTACTATCCATATAGAATAGTATTACCTACACATATATGAAAACTCATA
Source organism: Picea mariana (assembly GCA_032191745.1). Classification (NCBI taxonomy): domain Eukaryota; kingdom Viridiplantae; phylum Streptophyta; class Pinopsida; order Pinales; family Pinaceae; genus Picea; species Picea mariana. The sequence continues at coordinate 72,484 of JASDQU010103934.1, forward strand.
CAATTATCCATCAAACAAACTTGGGTCCATTACCCAAACCTTTGTGCTACCAGAATTCACCACCGAACTTTCTTCAAGGGTTGACATCAATGACAACCAACCCAATTAATCAACAAAAATCCCCTGCTACTATTATATTTTTTCAAGATATAAAACCCCTATTAGACACCTTGTCCGAAAAGGATGTTCTATCTAAGCATGGACCACAAATGTTTAATAGAGAGAGATGCCTTTTATTTTCACAATGTGTACCTGTCAAAAGAATACCACCACAACCTAGGTAATGAACAATATCAAACTTAAAAGGATCCTAGGTCACCAAGAGAACCCCATACTTTCCAACTAAGTTAACCACACAAAATAACCACGTAGGTTGAAAGGCATTCATGAATAATCTAGCCTTCTTTTCATCAACCAAGGTTTTTTGCAGAAATATAATATCAGGATTAGTCATATCTAGAATTCTATGCATGGAAGCAACTTTTAGGGTGGCCCCCACCCCTATGATATTTATGGAGAGAAAGATAATGATTTTTCCTTGGCTAGGGATTTCATGCCTCTAAGCGCCCCATTTTCAGTGAAGTTGGTGGTAAGTGTTATAGGATTAGTAGTAATTGTATCAGCGTTTTTGCGGGAAATCCTAGTTTTAATAGGAGAGATATCAATGCCCAAGCCCCTCGACCAGGTAAATTCCTTCCCAGATCCCTCCCCAGACCTATCAAACAATCTAGTAGCTCCAACTAACCTATATATTCTAAAAAACGACCTCCCTTGATAAGTGGGAATAAGCATCGGTGATAGAGTCTCTCTATAAGTAGGGACTAGAGTATCTAGAACAACACCAAAGAGATTTCTCTTAGATCAGGTTCTCTAAAACTAGGTAGGATACCACTTCCACCCACAGGTTTGCTTAAAACTCCTTACAACACTATCATCCGCAATCTCAGCCAAAGATTTTACTGGTAAATTAGAAATGACCCCTCCAGGTTCAATAGATGTTCCTCTTTCTTCCCCAGAAGACAAAATCATTGGCAAGGTAGTATTTTGATACCCCCCCCTACCTAGATAGGATAACTCAACACTAGGTGTAAAAACACCAACTCAGGATGACAAATCACCACAAGGTGATGCCTGTGGGTTTGCTTCTTCCAAAATAGATGTGGAGTCCATAGCTTCACGCTTCCATGCCCGCAACGAAAAAAAGAGAGAGGAGCATAATTTTTTTAACTTACTCGACACAATATCCAAAATTTTTGTCAGTCTATCCTCCTCCATTGATGAGAAATAAGCTTCGTTTTCATGAGAATCCACTCCTAGAGAGGCTTCTCGTGCTGATTTTATGAGCATGGAGGCTTCTGAATCCTCCTCCTCCATCACACCCAAACAATCCATTCTCAATTGTTCAATCCTTCGACAAGAAGAGCATCTAAAAGGTATACCAAGATAATCTAGTATTTGATTCACAATATGACCCCTCCATTCTATCTCTAAGGACTCCAATAACCCCGAATGTATATCAATCTCAACTGGTACCTTACCCAATCTCTTGTATGGGGCCTTTATGGAGTGTTCATCATTTTTTATAAACCATCGAGCTCATTAGCAATGGCTTCTAGTGCCTTAGCATTCCATAGCTGTAACGACAACCCTGGTAACATAACCTACAAATGACAGAAATGAAAATAATCAGATGCAAGGTCAAAGCAAACCCTCCACCTTTTTAACATCATACTACTTCCATCTAAGACCCACAACTTATCCAATATCAATAGGGTATCTTGTAGAATTTTGAAAAGAAAGCTAAACCATCCTCATGATAGGAACAACACTTCTGGTGCGTAGCCCAAAAAAGGAACCCAAGTAGTCATTACCCATGCAGGTAGTGATTGTTTGTAGAGAGAGCAGTAGGAAATCTGACCCACTAGCACATAGAGAGATAGATTACACCTTTTCCTCAAGTCCAACATCTGCACCCAATACCATCCTTTGTTTAGACTTATTCGGTTTCCACAGTTTTTTTGTGCTTTTTCCACCTTGTGCTCTATGCACCTTCCTTCCTGGATAAGTACAACCAATAGTCGACCCTACAAATGCCACACCACCAACTTGTTCCTCTGTTACTTCTTTCCATCTTTGAGAGGCACCTCCAGATAAGCAGTCTATTGAAAATGGGACATTAGAGACAAAAAAGGTCGCTAACTATCGGATGAATCTTGGATAAAGGAGCCTTGTCTTCCTGTTTCACAATAATACTGCTAGTAGCTGTACAATGCTCATCTTTCGAGGTGAATAAATTGACGCTCTTCTAGAGAGCCTCGTCAGTCACACCCATAAGTGCGCTAACCTCAACTTTCGTCTGAAAGATTCTAAAACATTAATAACTAGTTTCCACCTACACCACAGAACCCCCCTCACCCGTAAAATGGAGGTCATGATAATCAAGAATTAAAGAACAACATTAATTTACCCATCTAATCTTAGAATGAAAAGACCTACACAGTGTAACAAGTAGCTATACTAAAAATCAGGCAGATAAACGCTAAGGCCAAATTGCCTAACCTATCTAAGGAGAAACTTCCACCTAACAAACTAGCCAAGAAGCACAACTTTTGAAGTTAAACTAAGTGCACTTAGCAGATCGCCAGTTTCAGATGCACTCCCCAACCACCAAAATAGGAATTTGAAAGTTTCCTCTAGCCCCGTGTCTACCACTGAATAGAGTTGCAGGAGTCTCAAGTCCCCCATCTGCCATTGATGGTAGTTGAAGGAGTCTTAGAGCCCCAGAGTTACTACATTTTGAAACTTTAATGTAGTGAAAGTTTGAATTTTCCATTGAATTTCCAAAATAATAATTAAAACAAATATGCCCATGGAAATTATAAAAGAGATCCAATAACCAACATTTTTGCATTGATAATCTTACATTCTCCAAGTTTCACTGACAAATTTCTTGAATAGAAACATCACCTCAACTTATTGTATATCCCACATCATTGAGTGTCCTATCATCACATGACAATTAAGTCTCAAACACAACCAGATTTGTAGAACTACTACTTTTTGTTTTTGATTTTAAGAAAAGAACATTGAGACAATGTTTTGAATGAACACCATTTTTTCTTCTTCTTTCCTCCTTACTCCATAGTTTCAAATTAGAAACATGGCCCCATAATTATCCAAGTTCTCTCAAATTTTGTGATGGTGAAAAAGAAACATAATCTATGTCTCTAAAACCTTTTCTCTATGCATTGTTGTTACTCTCATCGCTCAAGTCCTTTTCCTTAGCGCACAAACAGATACCCCCAAAATTTCGTCACATATTTTTGACTATTTTCATACCATGAAGAGATGTCGAATAGAGAGAAATACAATTTTACAGTGCATAATAAATTGGAACCATACCTAGGTTCAACAACGCAAATACAACACAACAACCTAATTTTCTTTCGTTGATATAGTTCTGTAAAACCATTCATTCTTGAACTATATTTGTTTCTAGAGAATTGCATTTATACACTGATCACCAACTGAAACTTCTAAAAAAATGCCTAAGTATCGATCAGGGTTTCACTCCAAACGCTTAACACTAAAATGGCCATTTTCAATAGATAATATCTCCTCTTAAATCGGTACTCCTCTCATACAAGAATTTGCATTCTTTGAGAATTGTAACCATGTTAATATCCTATGTTATCATTATGGGTGAGTTACAAGAGAAATAATGGAAACCTACAAGAAAATAAATAGCAGAGAGACCGCCATTGAAATTAGCTCCAACGAAGAAGAGGAAACAAGACCTAGCACCCTAGGTCTTATTTATGATGACACCACCTACATCATGGACATTGGTGTGGCATATCAATGGGGAGAAATTTACTATATGTTTTGATAATAATCCTATCCTATGTTATCATATGATCATCGAGACCTAGGTGTCTATTAATCTTTAAGAAGGTATGGAATCTATAATATAGCTAGACATCCTATTGTTTTATCATGTGCGGAAGCTATCTCTTGGATCATCTATCGAATAAATGTTGATAACACGATAGTAAGAAATACCCAAGGGAAATTTCTCTCATCATTTCAAACCTCATTCCTGCATAGATGTTACAAGATACTCAATGAAGAGATCAAACTAATGGAAGATTGTATGTTGAAATGTTTTTTGGACTATAAAGAGAAAATGAAAAAGTGGTAGTTTCCAAGGGTAAGCTTCAGGTCAATAAAATCCAAATATTATCCCACTAGAATGGTAATTACCCTTTACAGGTTTGTTGTATCCCTTATATGCAGGCTTTATATGGAGAAGAAGATTCCCCATAATTCAGAGAATCTTGGGTCCATTTGATACACATAATCACAATCACTGGTCAAATTTTCAATTGGTATTGTATCCTATTTGATAGTCTAGAAGAGACCATATCAACAACAAAATGAATAGTTCTAGGAAAACATCCATAGTTCCACACGTCATCCTATTTGTTAGATGTTATGTGTTTAGTACATGCTTATCCAAGTATGGGATAGATATGGAAACTAAGAAACCCCCTTATTAATGTTTATTGCTAGGATTTGTGGGAGCACAAGTATCGTGTGCATTATCATGATATATATTAACACTTTTTTATCCCATTGTTCCAATTATCATTTTTTCTCTTCAATACCATGCATGTATGAAAAATCAATGCAAGCCATCGACAAAGTTGGAGATTGGTATGTATCAGAAATGGGGACCCACATCAAGGTATACGGGTCCAACAAACCCTCTCACTTATTTCCAAAGTTTATGCCTCGAAAAAAAGTCTTATAAGAAGTAGCATACTACACTCTTGTGCATGGGGTTGGAGTAGTCCTCTCTAGAGACAAGAAACTTCCATGGCCACCACTATCTTTATGTGTGAGATCCTATAGTTTCAAATATGGAAAGAACTCACAGGTCGAGGAAGACACCTTGATGATGTTCCATTTCATGGAGGAAAAAATATTTCATAGATATGATCCCTTGAAATTTGTCAAAAAACACTACCATCTATGCAAATATAAATGGCCCTATGAATCTAAAACATGGAAAGATGAAGAAATACATAGAAGCACTAGAAACTATGATGAAGTTCTTTTTATAATGAGATATAGCTCTAAGTCAAAATAATATTCAACCGAAAAAGAAGAATAAGATAAAAAAAAGTAGCAAAATAAGCATAAGCCAAAGAAAAAGTTGAGGAAGACACTGCATCTAAAGAAGTAGTAGAGAAAGAAAGACTGCAAAATAAAGCTAAAGAACTAAGACTGTAATACCTCTAGGTCGAACCCCATTGTAAATATAAATTTAATTGTACATATAGGATGATGAGCCAGGATACTTTGGGGTCAAAGTGCCTTTGTATGAATGTATTTTGAGGTCAGAGTGCATGTATGGCTATTGGGCTAGTAAGCCTGAAGCTGAAAGGACAATGAGCCTATTTTTTTAAAATGTAATCACACTCAGTTTTAATGAAAACATGTATCTTTTGAAGACCAACCATGTAAAAGAGTATGGGGGGACAAAATCCACCAGAATGTGAAAGGGGGGCTAAGAGTCCAGGGAAAAAGGGGCGAAGCTAGGGGGATTAAGACCAAAGGAATATTTTATTAATATTCCCAAAAATGTATAAAGTATAAAATATGGATATTTATATATATCCAAAGTCCTTATGTTGAGGAATGTATCACCTTGTGAGGGAATCCATGTGGAACTAAGATAATTCCAAACATGACAAGTGTCAAGTTGGGAACATGAAAATATAATTGGGGAAATTTAGTTCCTTTGATCATATTTCCATCATTATTCGCACCTCACTATCTCCATGCTACTTTCATTTGTACCCTCATGCTGCTAGTACAGTACATGTACCTGTACCAGGACCTTGGCTATATTTGGAGATGGATTGAAGAGGCGGGTTGTCAGGCCCATATAATATTGAAGAAGCGAGTTGTCAGGCCTGTAGGACATTGAAGAAATGGGTTGTCAAGCCCGTAGGACAATGAAGAAGTGAGTTTTCAAGCCCATGGTAATTCCCTCCAAGTGAGAGAACTACTGGGAATTGATTTCCCAAGGTGCGAAACTGTAGCTACAGGGATCTGAGACTTCTCGTCCGACATGTTGTTGAAGCCCTGAAAGGGAAGTGGGTCAGCCGAAGGACTGTTGAGAAAATAAGGGGCACACTTCCTAGGGTGGGATAGGAATGTGGGAAATGAGGGACTGTAGGCTATTAGTGTTAATATTATGGTAGATGCGGGAGGTATTTACCTCCACGTGTGAACGCGACGAGAATAGAAGACTCCAGAAAGCAAGAGAAAACCCTAATGAGTTGGCTAATAACCCTAGAAGCCTTGTCGACTCAAAAATATAATTTATATTAGGTTATTAGCCTCCAAGAGAATAATTCGACCATAAATAATAATAATATACTAAACATACACATATCCAGAAGGAGAAGTCGGCCCCAACAAATCTGGAAAAACCAGTATAAATACAGGGCGCCAGTTCTCATTTGACACATCTCAGAATTGCAGACAGCAAGTGGTGCACACTGCAGTTCCCAGTTTGGTGCGCATGTGTGGAGGAGAGCTGGAGGTGTAGCTGCTACAGCTAGCAATTTCAGTGTTGGCTTGGACTATCTCTTGGCTAAGGGTTTGGATTATCTGATCAGCTAATGTGGGTGCACTATCCTTGGAGGAAGATGCACTACACCTTGTTTGGCTATCTAGCCTGGGGTTTTCTTCCGGAGTAATTCTCAGTCAAGGTTAAGGTGCTCGAAGGGTGGCTTAGGCCTATGTTTGGGTGATGAGGGTATCGTCAATGGTAAAACGAGCACAAAATCTTCTATATTCTAACAATTTATGGGTCCACACCTTCTTCATTCAGTCTAAATGCTGGAAGGAAACATAGCCGCTAGGATATTGAGCTCGTTGAGGAACTGCTGCTAGGGTTACTAGTAGAAGCAGCTTCCAGGACACTGCCACTAGGGTTACTAGTAGGAGCAGTTGCAGAAACCCTAATCCTCTTGTTGAGGCACCTTAAGTGAATGGATTGACCTAATATTTGGACAGATCAGTGCGCCCTAGCCTAGCGCATCTCCTGACACTCTCAGAAGGCCAAGACGTGAAGTTTGGATTTCTGGTCAAATCTAGGGTTTGACTAATTCAAGCAAGCCATGACTAACTCTATGAAGTCTGAGAACAAGTTAGATGGAGCTTCTAGCTTCAGAGCGTGGAAGACAAGAACTGACCTCATCCTTGCTAAGAATAAAGTGCTGGATATTGTGAAAGGAAATATCGTGAAGCCGGAGTTTGAAGAAGGAGAAGAGAAGGAACCACAGAACGTTGCAGCTATGGAGAAGTTCAAAGATGTTGACATCAATTCCATGAGTATCATAATGGATTCTATAAAAGACCACTTGATACCCTACATCTCCCATCTTGACTCATCGAAGAATATGTACGATGCCCTAACAAATCTCTTCTCAGTCAGAAACATTGGACAAGTTATGAGTTTTAAGAATGAGCTCCATGACATGAAGATGAATAATGATGACAACATAACATCATACTTTGTAAGAATATCCCAGTTAAGAGATCAACTACAAGCTATTGAAGAGATCACTTCAGAGAAGGAATTGGTGAACATAGTACTCAATGGTCTTCCCAAGACATGGGATGCATTTTCTGCAAGCATGAACACAAGGAAGGAGTACCCGACATTTGAAGAAGTTTGGAATTGCTGTGCTCAAGAAGAATCAAGGATCAATGCAAAAGAGAAACCCCAAAAGAAGTACGATGGTCAAGTCTTCATGGAAAAATTCAAGAACTTCAGGAACAAAAGGAAGTTTGGTTCAAGGAGGAAGACAAACCAAGAGAAAGACATTTCATAAGTGCAATGCTTCAACTCTCTAAAGTATGGTCACTACAAGAATCATTGTCCCAAGCTAAAGAAAAGAAAGGAGAAACATGAAGCATCGATTGCCGAAGAAAAGGAACCTACAAAGAAGACTAAGTAGGATGGATGAGACTTCTTCTTCTAAAAGGTAACAACACTCTTCTCATTTTCTGTACATATCTTGTTTGCATCGTCTCTGTACATATCTTGTATATCTATCTCTTAGAAAGATAAAATGTTCCAAGAAGATCCATGGAAGAACAATAAGATAAGTATTCCTATACAAGAAAAGATGAAATATATCATGTGAAAGGTATTACAAGATAAGTCGAAATCAGAATCAATCTTGAAGAGACTTAGAAGAAGCAAAGACAGAAAGAAGTCTACAATTGAGAGGAAATTTGAAAAAGACTTATGATGTTTTATAGAAGACAACAAGACAGAAGCGTGGACTCTGTTAGACAAGAAAGCCAATTATATATTGCAGAAGACAGAAAGGATGCAGATGGAAACATGGACTCTGTTAGATGGAGGGAGCCGATTATATGCACTTGTACATGAAGCAAGGATTATGAGGGAGCTAATCCTATGATTCATTGAAGATGATGAAATATATATATCCATGGTAGCTGTCATGAAGGACAACACGTGTTCAGTTCAACCGTAGAAGAAGACTTCTTTGAAGAGAAGCCTTAAAGTATTCCTGGTTGCCCATCCAGATCCGTGATCTTATGATGAAAGGAAGAAGTGGAATCTCTAGGGCATGGAATCTATAAGAAACTCCATGGACCCAAGAGCTAAGGAAAAACATGAAGAAGAACATGAGGATTCCAAGAAAGAAAGAGAAACTAGAATAACCAGTCATTACATCAAGAATCACAAGATTACCAGCCTGATATGAAAGCAATCAAGCAGAAGAATTGAAAGTCGTGATGAAGAACTGTGTATGGAATACTTATGAATAAAATAATTGCAAGATATAGAACCAGAGGTTCTCCTAGATGGAGGGAGAAGACTATGATGATTACTTGTTCCAGTAAACCAGACTTATCTCTACATAAGTCATTATATCATCTGCAACATCCATGAGTTGGAATTCTACATCAGATGAATGCAAAGAATGTTCTCTAAAGAAATTTAATAAAGAACGTATGAAGAGAAACTTCAAGACTTTGAGGCATACCAGAAAGATGCTCATGTATGCAGATAGAAGAAGATAACTTGGTGGAGAACCTCCAGTTCACAGCATAAGCGTGGTGAAGATTTCCTATAACATCAAGATGATTACTCAAAAGATCAGATCTCATGATGACAGAAGGAGTGCCACATGGATATGTTCCAGTTTTCCAACTATGATATACTCTATTGTTCAGATCTACATGAAGCCTTCACAATGTTCCAGACTAAAGTACATTTGAAATCAAGCATTGCATTATCCATGATGAAGTCCATAAAGGAGGAAATGATCTCTCCAATACATATCTCCACAGATGAGCAGATCAACAAACATTTTGGTAAAACTTCTATCCAAGGTGAAAGAGTTTGCATACTCAAGCTAGAGCTCATGGAAACAACTTCCTTCTTATTGGAAAAGGAAGAAATGACTCTCCAAGTTAGGAGGGAGCACTGAAAACATTATTGAAGACATTCATCTTTAAATTTGAAAAATATTCCATCTTGGATAGATACTTTCCTGTTCGGAAAGTGGATTGAGACTTTTGACAGACAGTCACTTCCTATTGTGGTTAACATAGGAAGTAGTCTGATTGCTGATGTATCATAGACAACGACTTCCCATTGTGGTTAACATGGGGAGTGGTCTAGGGTAGTCTCTCTTCTTGAGGTTTACTCAAGAAGACTGGCCCACCTTGTCGGACAACGATTTCTCATTGTGGTTAACTTGAGGAATGGTCTGTTTTGGAGGTTGATACCGGACAGTCTTTTCCTCTTGTGGTTAATGGAGGAAATGGTCCGGACAGTCATTCCTTAGGGTTTATACATTCTCTCCAGGGCACACTTTGATAAGTGTAGGAGGAATGGCCCAGGGTGGGGAATGGTCCCGGCTCAACAATCAGGGACAGACATTCCTTAGGTTTATACATTCTCTTCAGGGCACACTTTGATTAGTGTAGGAGGAATGGCCCAGGGTGGGCAATGGTCCAGGAAAAACATTCCTTAGGGTTATACATTCTCTCCAGGGCACACTTTGATTAGTGTAGGAGGAATGGCCTAGGGTGAGGAATGGTCCAGACTTAGACATTCCTTAGGGTTTATACATTCTGTCCAGGGTGCACTTTGATTAGTGTAGGAAGAATGGCCCAGGGTGAGGAATGGTCCATGCTCAGAAATCAGAAACAATCCTTCTTCCTTGTTTGAGAAGAATAGGGAAGATAACCCATTGCTAATGAGGGCAGATGTTCTTTCAAATCTCACAAACGTGAGTGAAAGATTGGCTCAGATGATTCAATTTGTTTTTAACAATATTTTCTGTGTAGGATGGCATCAGATGATTGTTATGGAGACTACCTGTCTCCAGACACTAGAGATATACTACTGTGGTGGATATGTTCCACTATTTTGAGGTAGATATTCTTTCAGAGCTCACACATGTGAGTGAAATATTGGCCCAGATAATTGAATTTATATCATAACATTGTTTCTGTGCAAGTTACTATCAGATGTTTGTTATGAAGACAATAGATATAGACTATTGTGGTGGATATGTTCCACTGTTCGTGAGGCAGATATTCTTTTAGAGCTCACAGATGTGAGTGAAATATTGGCCCAAATAATTCAGTATATATCATAACATTGTTTCTATGTAGGTTTCTATCCGATGTTTGTTATGAAGACTGTATGATAGTAGATGAGGACTACTGTGGTGGATATGCTCCACTGTTCGCAACCATACGTTGCTGATCAAGTACTTGTGTGTTACTTGGTGTGGTAGTGAACCACTGGATTGTAGTTATGTACTACTATGGATAGAGACAGTTGTGTTCTATTTTTGTTCTAACTGCCTCGAATACTATCAACAGTTTATTGGAAATAATGACCATCCAGACGAATGATGAACATATATTTTCCAGACAAAAATTGGTTTAGAGAATTTACTCCTCTAGATCATAAGAGTGGCTCTTGTATCACTCTATGGTGTGAGTGACTTATCCAACATCATGTCTAATTACTCATATGAAGTATGGTTTTGAGAGATGATGTAGCTGATGGTGATGGTGATGCTCATGATCTAGTCATGAAATAGTCTAGATGACTATATTGATGCTACCGGGTAAATGGTATGTTTTTGTGCTCAATACCATTACCTGTAATACCTCCCTAGCTAGGAGGGAGTGTTAATATTATGGTAGTTGTGGGGTATTTACCTCCACGTGTGAACTTCATGAGAATAGAAGACTCCAGAAAGCAAGAGAAAACTCTAATGAGTTGGCTAATAACCCTAGAAGCTTTGTCGGCTCAAGAAGATAATTTATATTATTTTATTAGCCTCCAAGAGAAGAAGTTGGCCAGAAATAATAATAATATACTGAATAGACACATATCCAGAAGGAGAAGTCAGCCCCAGCAAATCTGGCAGAACCAGTATAAATACAGGGCGCCAGTTCTCATTTGACACATCTCAGAATTGCAAACAACAAGTGGTGCGCACTGCAGTTCCCAGTTTGGTGCGCACATGTGGAGGAGAGCTGCAGGTGCAACTACTGCAGCTAGCAATTTCAGTGTTGGCTTGAACTATCTCTTGGCTAAGGGTTTGGACTATCTGATCAACTATTGTTGGTGCGCTATCCTTGGAGGAAGATGCGCTACACCATGTTTGGCTATCTAGCCTAGGGTTTTCTTCTGGAGTAATTCTCAGTCAAGGTTAAGGTTCTCGGAGGGTGGCTTAGGCCTATGGTTGGGTGACGACAGTATCGTCAATGGTAAAACAAGAACACAATCTTCTATATTCTAACAGTTAGTTTGAGTTGGCACCTGTGCCTGATTTTGTATGTTGTTAAATAGACCTTATACTAGTTAGAAACCCTTTAACCAAGTGGAATTTTACCCCAGCTCGAGGGTGACCCACTGCTGAGAGTTTATGCGTGGTGTGGTTTAAGGTTGGGGTGAACATGGAAGGTCTGCACACAATTGGTGTTCATTTTACTAAAGATAAGTTTTTATTGTGTGTTAATTTACATGTTATGTTAATATTTATTCAATTATTCTTATGGGTTTTTTTGTATATGTTGTAATTGTATATATATGTTGTTATCCACATTAATCTAAGAAATTGCATAAGTATATCAGTTACTTAAATGGTATCAGTGTTTGATTTTTTTTGTGTGGTGTTTCCCATCCTGGGTGGTTGCGGATGTTACAAAGTGGTATCAGAGCCTAGTTTTCAACACTGATCTTAGATGGGCCAAGTTAGCAGAATGTTGAAGTGGAAATTCACAGAGAATTAATTTTTGGAGTATGTCCGCAACTTGTTTGATTAAATTATTGCAATAAAATTAAGAGAAATCTCATGGGTAATGTGAAGAATCGATCCCAAAAATTAAAAATAATCAATTTCAATTTCTAATGGGGGAAATTTGGGCATGTAGATGGATGAATGTTTTAGTTTACAGAGTGGTCATGGCACCCATGACAAAATTGGGAGAAATTTGGCAAAAGCCCCAATTTCTACAACAAAATTATGGAGAAATTTGACGAGGAAAGGTAAAAATTCTGATGAAAAGATCAAATTGGGTTTATAGGATAAAAAATGGTCATGTGAAGTTTAACTATAGAGTTGTAATGGCGGTCGAATAAATAATTCAAAATTACATATTCTTGGCATTTTGGAAAAAAATGTGAACCTCGATAAATTTGAAAGAAAAATTTGAGTATTTTTCCGTACGATGAAGTCAACATGATGTGGATTCCATGTGTGAGGTGATTTGGTAGATGGAATACGTGTACTTCCACGTCGTCAGGTACATGTTGGATGGAATTAAAGTTTGCAAGTGATGTGGAGCCATGTGGTAGACCAACTGTCAGTCCCATGAAACCACGGTAAGATCTTGGAATTTTTCTAAGTGTTAAGGTACCACAGAGTGTGGAAAGGATCGAATGTGTGGGTAAGGAATCACACAAACCCATGAACTTGTGGTGGATTTTTGGAAATATGGCTAAGTACCAAGACTCTGGGTGTGAAGATATGGCGATGAAGAGGTAATGCACAGTGGAGCACCATGACATTTCAAGTTTTTTCTAAGAACTAAGGATTGGTTAGGCGTATGGGTGGATGTAGTTCTAAAAGTAAAATAAATATGTGATCACCCGAACTTGCTGTGAAATTTTGCAATTTGACTAAGTGTCAAGACTTCATGGGTGTGAAGGATATCACAGAGGTGATGAAGCATAAGAAAATGACCATGAAACCGTGATGGTATCTTAGAGAAAATGATTAAGTATAGGTGTATAATGGATATGGTGGAACACCAAGGTGCCTTTTGGAGGAGGCATAAGTTATAACATGAATAAAATAAGAAAAAATTTCAAGTATGGGAGAAATTTAAGGGTGGTAGAAAACGAGAGTGTATTTTGGAGTCTGCGGAAGTTTGAAGAGAAGAAATAAAGACCTTAGGCCTGCAATGAAATATTTTGACGGTTAAGATATAATTCGAAGAGAATCAAACAATGGTTGAGCATCGAAGATAGGATGCTTGAGATAATGAAATTTTCTTCCTTGTAATGCCATTAATGGTCTTCCTGCTCAAATATTTTGAAGGGGGGACACAAGAATTAGTCATGTGGATTCGTGCACAATGGATTCCATGTATTCACTCAAGAATATATAAAAAAATAAGATATTAAGAATGCACAAGAAATAAGAAATAAATTATTTCTGATAAAATTCCGAAGAACATAATGTTGTATAAAATGATGGATTTGTTAAATTCTTGTAGGCTAACAAACCCTATTGCATACACATTTTACAGTTCACCAAGAACATAATTTGACGTAAGTAGAATTCAACAGGAAGATAAGTAAACCAAGACATGGATGATGCCCAATGAACTTACAATTATGAAGATGAAGGCATAATATTTGCTATGGATGTGGATGCTATAGTAACATAATGTAATGGGCATGGAGAAGACATAAAGGAAGAGAGCATGAACTTGGTGGAAACCATAAAAAGTTTGAAAAATGATGTCCAAAGTTATAAAGATGACAATGATAAGATTATGAAAGCCAAGGAGTAGCAAGAAGGATTTAACATCAAGTTAATGTAGATATTGGACATAATAGAGAAGAATATGGATAAGGAGACAGAGCCAAGCAAATTAGGGAGTCTTCGGTCTCATGATAAGAGGAGAAGAACCAAAAGTGTTGGTAGGAATCACCATCACTCCCCAAGGCATTCAACTAGAAGAACACATAGTAGTTCAATTCCATTCCCTGTAATGAAGCATAAGAAGAAGTCTGGAGTGGATGAGCTATAGGGAGAAATGAATAAAATCAAACCACCTACATTTGATTGTGAACAGAGGAAGGATGAGGATGTTGAGACCTAGATTTTGGGAATGAGAAAGTATTTTCAATTGCATAATTACTCTTCATAGGCACAAGTAAGAATTTGCATACACCAACTCAAAGGAAAAGGATCAATTTGGTGGGATAAGTTTGTGCAAGTGAAACACATTGATGAGAAAAAGGTTACTTGGAGAGAATTCCAAAGGTATTTTCAAAAGAAGTACTTAACCAAATGATACTATGATAAGAAGATGAAGGAGTTCTTTGAACTCAATCTTGGGAGTATGACCATAGATGAGTATGAAAGGATATTCTTAGAGTTGCTAAATAATGTTTCTTTCATCAAGGATGAACAAGTTAAGATTCAGAGGTACCTGAGTGGGCTTCCATAATTTATCAATGATAATTTACAATATGATGATCCCAAGACACTAGAGGAAACCATAAGGAGAGATAAATTCCTTTATGATCAACATAGAGGAAGACAAACTTTCCAAAAGGAATGGGAAGACAAGAAGAAGATAAATATGGAACAGAGGAGGAAGGGGAAAAAGCCACCATTCTTCTGAAATAATTCTCAAGATAGATAGCTCCTAAGGAGCCTAAGACGACTACGAAAATGGGGCAAAGGCCAAGGAAACCACCTATTCGATGTTGGGGTTATGGGGGAGATCATATGTACAAATATTTCCCTCATAGAGATGAAAAAGTGAGGATTGTTCACAATGTACAACAATATGAAACAATGGAGGACATAAGAAGAAATGTACCTAGGATCTATGCAACTCTAGATAACAAGCGAGATGAGTTTCAATCACATATGATTGAAGTGGAAGGTAAGATCAACAACCAACCGATTGCTATTTTTATTGATTTAGGAGCTAGTCATAGTTATCTAGATCCTAAGATGGTGGAAATATTTCAATTTCCAAGAAGAAAGGTAAACCTTGGTTAGTGCATCTAGCTACAGGAGATACAAGAAAGATTAATGAGATGGTTGAGGTATGCCCAACATACATGAATGGATTAAACACAAGGGAATATTTGAATATCATACCTTTGGGATGACATGACTACCTAATTGGTATGGATTGGTTGGACCAACATCATGTTGTTCTATATTTTTATAATAAAGATTTTACCTACTTGGATGAAGAAGGGAACCTTAGGACAATTCATGGTATTCCAAGAGAAGTAACCATCAGAGAAGTTTCAGCCTTGCAGCTGAAGAAAAACTTCAGGAAATGATGTCAAGTATTTGCAACACATATGGCGGAGTAACGTAAGGACAAAGTACCAAGTATCGAATATTATGTAGTCCTAAAAGAGTTTGAAGATGTATTTAAATAAATATCGAGGTTGCCACCCAAGAGAGATATTGATTTCTCCATAAATCCGATGCCTGGAGCAGCCCCAATATCCAAGACTCCTTATAAGATGAGTACATCAGAATTGAAGGAGTTTCAAATGCAGCTGGAGGAATTTATAAAGAAGGGTTATATACACCCAAGTGTGTCAACTTGGGGTTCCCTAGTATTATTTGTGAAGAAAAAGGATGGAAACTTGAGGCTTTGCATTGACTTCAGACAATTGAACAAGGTAACCATTGATCCGAATGGATCTCCGCACATGAAAGAACTTAGCGCCATGTTGATTTCAAGGTGGCGACAAAAGTGTTAATGATGTTTTCTTGGGTTATATTTCTCATGCATTTAATTATGCATTTGTGGGAAAAATACTTCATGCATTTTTCATATTAGTTTGATAAATGCGTTATGAAGTGCTCATGCATTTTATGAGTTTTAATAACTCATGCATTATTATTATTCACTTGTAATTAAATGATTAATATTTGTGAGAGAAAATTTGTCTCACATATTATTCATTTATTAATTATGGAAATTGGTTTTCATGTGAGAAACCACCTCACACCAATTTGCCATTTTTATCTCAATTATAGGTTGAGAGAATCAAGGGCATGGTTGGGAAGTTTTGAAACTTTTCCATTTTTAAGTCTAAGATGGTTGAAGATCCTACTTTTAAGGATATTGTTTTTCCTTCTTTGTAATCAGATCCTACAATTGTGGATCTTGTAATTAATGCTCTTAGTTGGAGAGTGAGTGAGGAAAAACTATATATATTCCTTATGTGAGCCATGTTGGAAAAGGAGAGGAAAGGAGAGAGTACTTAGATATTGAAAGCCATAGTGCTGAGCTAATGAAGAGCCATAGTCCTTGAATGTAAGAAATCTTTGAGAGCTCACTTTGAAGAAGGAATATAGAAGATCTGCTTTCTAGTTGGAGTAGGTCCGGAGACGTAGCCCCAGAGGTGGAGGGGTGAACTCCGTTATCAACATTAGTTGTCTCTCTCTTATTTTCCTTCATGTGTTTTATGCTCCTTAATGTTCATTTGTATTATGTTTATGTGTTTTAATGCATTATGAACTAATATGCTCAATAAAAACTGTATAAGCCATAGTCAATTTAAAGATCCTCACATTGTAAACATTTGGGAGAGTAGTACTTGACCCGTTTACGGATCAAGTGGTATCAGAGCAGGTGATTTCTTTGCAGGATGGGCAGAGGAGCAAAGCACGCTGAAAGAATGCAAGAGTTGCAAGAAATCAATGACAACATTCAAGCTGACAATGCAGAATTGAGAATACTTTTGCAAGTAGCTGAAGAGGAGAAGNGGAGAGTAGTACTTGACCCGTTTACGGATCAAGTGGTATCAGAGCAGGTGATTGCTTTGCAGGATGGGCAGAGGAGCAAAGCACGCTGAAAGAATGCAAGAGTTGCAAGAAATCAATGACAACATTCAAGCTGACAATGCAGAATTGAGAATACTTTTGCAAGTAGCTGAAGAGGAGAAGCAGGAGCTTCAAGAGATGCTACGAGACAAAGAAGAGTTATTGGCTAAGTTGCAGAAGGTTGAGAAGATGGATGCTGCATCTCAAACCGAGGTATATGATGTTTCTTCATGTTCTGTTTTCTTTCAATATGACACTAATGTTGGCATGAAGATCCTCACGAAGATGGGGTATAGAGGAGGTGGACTTGGCATTAATGGTCAAGGAGTCACCCAACCATTGGAGGTTGTACCAAGACAACCATTTCCAGGCTTGGGTTATGGACATGAAGAGAAAGGAGAATGTTCAAAAGTTGCTGAAACAAAAGCCAACTCTTCACCACCGGATTCCAAGAAGGGAATCAAGACAGTTAGTCCTCATCAGTTCAAGGAAAAGTCAGGAAGGTATAACAATCATTCAATTTTTCCTTTTGCATATAAGAGAAATGATTTCTTCCATAGATCTTCTAACCTTGATGTAGTTAAGCATCAAACAAAGAAAATGTGGGTTAAGAAGACGGATGTGTCCATGAAAAGTGAGACCAAGCAGAAGAAGAACCTTACGTATCCTCCTGCAAGGAATGTACAGATGAATGGAAAACGAAGGAATTTCTGCAATTTCTGCAAAATTAGCAGCCATTGGGAGAAGAAGTGCTAGAAATTGCACCCTGAAATTCGCCACAATTCAAAAAATCAGAATGTAAAAGAGCCTGTGAAGAAGGAGGCTCCATCCACCATTGGAAAAGCATGATTACGAGATGTAAGTGCTTGGTGTTGGTTCGGTAAGCAGTTCATAATGTTTTTGCAAGTTGTATTTCTGCTATGCTGCAAAATTTCAAGTTTTATGAGGGGCAGGTATCTCCCTTTTGATGGAAAACACTAAAAAATTTTCCGACTCAAAATCAAGAATAAATGGCATCATTGCGAAGGGCTGGACGAGATAAATCCAACAGCGTGAAAATCACGTCAAACGACCTCCGGATGAGAAAGTTGCCTCTTATCGATGACCACAACCTTCCTTATCTTCCGGATGAGTGCAGGATGGCTGTTTTTTTTTATGCTGGATTCCCAGAGACTGTACCTGTCAGGACTGTCAATAGACAATGCTCTTCAGGCCTACAAACAGTTGCAGATGTTGAAGTTGAAATTAAAGCTGGGTTTTACGACATTGGCATCGGTGCAGGAGTGGAGTCAATGAGTGTCACTCCTTTGGCGTTTGAAGGCTCTGTCGAATCAATCTCTGGACTCCACATGCAGCAATGGCTGTTGGAGATCACGAGGGTTCTCAAACCAGAAGGGATTAGCATCCTTCAAAACTCTAATTCCACAAATGATGATGTTGAAGAGACCCTACCTACTCCAGAATGCATTCTTCAATAAATTACTGAAGCAATACCCGAATCTGCTCTCTGCCGCTGTCAAGAAAATCGAGAAAATCACCGATAAGTTGCAACAATAGGTTGCAGTTGCAGCAGAAGACGTGACCCAGGAATTGGCGAAGGAGCTCATTATTGATCCAGTCTAGAAGCTCAAAAATGGATTTTGCAACTTCAAAAGTCATGCTACCTGACAGAAATAGAAACCCACCATTGCAGATTGCTACAAGGAAGAATCATGGGGAGCGGATCTACTCCACATAGATCAAGGAAAAGATCATGGGAAAATCCCACTAAATCTTGAATACACCTCCAGAATCACGTCGCCTACTTCTTGTGAGCCAACGTGGCGGTTCCATGTGAATTTATCAGGCGCACATGTCTGTCCATAAGCATCGTTGTCACTATTCTGTTACGAAAACTAATCGTTCAGACAATTGTTCCTCCTTGCTGCCCTCCTGGGAGGCTGGATCTTCCTTTATCTCCTCAGGACGGAGCCTCTCGTCCTACTCAACAGGACCTACAGCGACAGGGAGGTTCTCGGGATCATGACGGTGCTCACCATTGTTATCGTGTTTCTCACGAGCGTTGGGTTGTTACTCATCTCGGCGTTTATGGTCGGATTGAGTATCATTTGCGCCCACGGTGCATTCAGGGTTCCCAAAGATCTGTTTTTGGATGAGCAGGAGCCGACAGTCGGATTCTTGTCCTTCCTCGGTGGCGGTGGATCCCAGCCCCCTGTTGTTAGCCATGTTTTGTCTCATGGCTTGTTTGGTGACTTCAGTGGAGTTGAGCTACCGAGGCTGCAAAGCAGAGCATTGGTGCTTTGGACTTTCTGGATACAAGTGCCATTATATTTTTGTTCGTTTTGCTGGCAACAACAGAAGGGGCACATCAAGTATGTTAGGCCAATAAAGTGCCACGATGTGGTGAATTGATTGATGGGAAGTCTCCAAAGAGCCAAGACTTATTACTCGGATTTATTTAAGCGTTGAGACTTGATTGTTGCAGGTCACACAGGCCATTACATAGCAAAAGAATCAAGAGTCAAGATTTTGGACTATTTCTCCATCATTTCCCACACTTTGGAGGACTGTATAGTTCATTGTTTGGAGTTTGAATGAAGGAAACGTCCATATGCCAAGCATCAGATTTGGTAAAGCTGACTATTAAAACTTTTATTTTGATCATATACCCTAGTTTTAAATACTTATATATGCACATGAGATATGTCATAGTCGGGGTCTCCTTGGTGAGAATGTGCAAAAGTTTTCCCAGAGATGGTTCTATACTTTGGTTTTGAAACCTAATGTATTTTTTCCACATGTGTTTGGGAGTTGGGTTTTATAAGTGCACATATTTTGTAATGGGGCACTTGATATATGTTTTGACTGTGTAAAGGTTTGTGTAGCCACTCTTGAGTGAGGAAGAGTGAGAGGCATTTTGATTATGCTTGAAGCCTTGTATTCTTAGTTGATTGAGGCGTTTTTTTTTCCTAAGTCTATTTCTGGCATTTTCATGTAAACTTGACCAATGAGTGTGGTTATAAACTCTTGGCAAGTGTTTCAAAACAAAATGTAAATAGGTATGATCAGTCACAGCGCCAGGTTATCATCAATTACAGGTTGCGACTTTAAGCAGATGTGGCTGTTTTCATTTTGATTCCGAAGAACATAGGTGAAGGAGTCTTGAGGGGATGTGCCTTTTTCAGGCATTTGCGTTGCAACAGTTGTAGGTGTTGGTGTTGTGTTCCGATTCTGAAGAACATGGGTGAAGGAGTCTTAAGGGAACGTGCCTTTCAGAGACATTTGCATGCACTTGATGATGGATTGAAGCTGATACTTTTGAAGACCAAAAGTTTCTTTTGTGGGGAGGTGTGATCCAAATGGATCTCCGCACGTGAAAGAACTTAGCGCCATGTTGATTTCAAGGTGGCGACAAAAGTGTTAATGATGTTTTCTTGGGTTATATTTCTCATGCATTTAATTATGCATTTGTGGGAAAAATACTTCATGCATTTTTCATATTAGTTTGATAAATGCTTTATGAAGTGCTCATGCATTTAATTATGCATTTTATGAGTTTTAATAACTCATGCATTATTATTATTTACTTGTAATTAAATGATTAATATTTGTGAGAGAAAATTTGTCTCACATATTATTCATTTATTAATTATGGAAATTAGTTTTCATGTGAGAAACCACCTCACACCAATTTGCCATTTTTATCTCAATTGTAGGTTGAGAGAATCAAGGGCATGGTTGGGAAGTTTTGAGACTTTTCCATTTTTAAGTCTAAGATGGTTGAATATCCTACTTTTAAGGATCTTGTTTTTCCTTCTTTGTAATCAGATCCTACAATTGTGGATCTTGTAATTAATGCTCTTAGTTGGAGAGTGAGTGAGGAAAAACTATATATATTCCTTATGTGAGCCATGTTGGAAAAGGAGAGGAAAGAAGAGAGTACTTAGCTATTGAAAGCCATAGTGCTGAGCTAATGAAGAGCCATAGTCCTTGAATGTAAGAAAGCTTTGAGAGCTCACTTTGAAGAAGGAATATAGAAGATCTGCTTTCCAGTTGGAGCAGGTCCGGAGACGTAGCCCCAGAGGTGGAGGGGTGAACTCCGTTATCAACATTGGTTGTCTCTCTCTTATTTTCCTTCATGTGTTTTATGCTCCTTAATGTTCATTTGTATTATGTTTATGTGTTTTAATGCATTATGAACTAATATGCTCAATAAAAACTGTATAAGCCATAGTCAATTTAAAGATCCTCACATTGTAAACATTTGGGAGAGTAGTACTCGACCCATTTATGGATCAACCATGAAGAACAAGTATCCTTTTCCAAGGATAGATGATCTCTTTGATTAGTTGAAAGATGATGAAGTATTCTCTAAGATCGATCTCAAGTTAGGTTATCACTAGGTAAGAATTAAGGAAGAAGACATTAGCAAGACTTGATTCAGAACAATGTATGGCCATTATGAGTTCACATTGGTGCCATTTGAGTTATAAAATGCAATGGATGTCTTCTTGTGTTTAATGAATGGTATTTTCATAGAATACCTAGATAAGTTTTTAATTGCATTTTTTGATGAAATACCTATTTACTCAAAATATGAAGAAGAGCATGAGAAAAACTTGAGTTTGGTGCTACAAGTATTTAGAGAACATCAACTATTTGCAAAGTTGAGAAAGTGCTCATTATACCAGAGGAAGATACATTACTTGGAGCATATTATTTCAGAGAAAGGGATAGCAGTGGACATAGAGAAGATAAAATCCATTGAAGGGTGGCCAACACCAAGGAATGTCTCTGAGATGAGATCATTCATGACACATGCAGGTTACTACAAAATATTTATTGAAGGATTCTCAAATATTGCACACCCAATCTCTTCTTGCAAAAGAAGGGTGTGAAGTTTGAGTGGACATTAGATTGTGAAAGAAGTTTCCAACACTTGAATTATTTTTTAACTAGTTCTCCAATATTGAGGATTGTTGATCCAAATGAAGACTTCATTGTATGCAGATATGCATGTAAAGAAGGACTTGGTGGAGTTCTTAGTCAGAATGGACATGTGGTGTGCTAAAAATCAAGAAAATTAAAGGAACATGAAAAACACCATGTTACTCATGATTTGGAATTGGTAGCCATAGTGCATGCCTTGAATATTAGGAGGCACTACCTCATGGGGAAAATATTCAAGTTGAAAACAGACCATAGTGATCTGAAATATTTATTTGGACAACCAACTCTAAATGCAAGGAAAAGTAGGTGGTTAGAATTCCTCAGTGAATATGACTTTGAGATAAAGCATTTAAAGGGTAAAGATAACAAGGTGGTTGATAAACTCATCAAGAGAGTGCATGATATGTATGCTAGAACCATTAGCATGTACACAATAGATTTGAAAGACAAAATTTTAGAGGCTGGAAAATTGGATCTACAATACATGGAAATAAATGCAAAATTACAACAAGGTGTTTTGCAGTAGAAAATTAAGAATTTTGAGTTAAAAGAGGATGAAATTCATTTGTAAAAAGAAAGAATTTACGTGCCAAATTCTCGGGAATTGAAAATTCGGATATTAAAAGAAATGCATAATGTTCCTTACGTTGAACTCCCAGGTTACCAGAAGACTATTAAAGTTTTCAAGAGTCAATATTATTGGCTAGGTATAAAGAAAGAGGTTGTTGATTTTATTGTCAAGTGTTTGGAATGTCAAAAAGTCAAGGCTAAGCATAGACACCTAGCTGGTATGCTACAACCATTACCCATTCCTAAGTGGAAATGGGAAGTTGTAACAAGGGATTTCATTACCAAGATTTCCAAAACAACCAAGAAGCATGATTCCATCATGGTGGTGGTGGATAAGCTTACTAAAGTTGCCCACTTTATTACAGTAAAGATCACTCACAAAGAAGCCAACATTGCTGATATTTATATGAGAGAAATTTCTCGACTACATGGTATACCCAAGAAAATTGTGAATGACATAGATTTAAAGGATTTGGTACCAATCTAAACTTTATCACAACCTATCATCCAGAGTCAGATGGGAAAATAGAGAGGGTGAATCAAGTGATTGAAGATATGTTGAGGATGTATGTGATGGATAAACCATCCAAATGGGAGGATTATTTTCATTTGGTGGAGTTTTCTTATAACAATGGTGTTGGCAGCCAATTTGCATTTTTCTACTGTCCTTATAAGATGCCTACACTAGTGTTTTGCAAACCTTGATTTTCGTCGCAATTCTCGAATAAAACGACACTATTATTTCGTGCGTTCACACACTTACCTTGGTTCTCGTTTTCACGACTGCAAGCGTGAAAACTTGGTTTTAGAAATCACATTAAAATCATCACTGGATTGTTGTGATCATTCTTGTCGGTATGCCCATTGCCTTTCCAATTTGATTATGATTATACAGTCGACAAGACTCCAAGATCCTTATTCATTTGGCATCCTTTAATTGTTAATATGATTTGTTAAGGCTTGTGATTCAATCGTTGGTTCATTGATGGTTTGATTTCTCTAGTCTTTGATCGATCCCCTTGACACATTGGTTTCATGAAAATGATTGGCGTTGTGGTTATAACCTTCGTATAAATCATTTCACATAACACATATTTCATATGATCGGACCCTTGGTATTGATTTTGATTCATTGTTTGTTTTTAAAGCTATGATAAAACTTTGCTCATGCAAATGTTTGGTCGAGTTACCATATTTTTCATTGATTGATTGAATGGCATGGTTTTTAACATATGCATAGTGGTATGAACGTTATATGCGTCGTCGGTTGTACTGTGGAAGTCATTGTTTTTGCATGGGCTGAGCTAACTCCACCACCATTAATGCTTTCCCCCTATCCCGGTTCACCTTTGCAAGTTTTCAGGTAAGCCTGTGAGTGTTCTGCCCCTGCGTATACTCTGTTCAAACCCTGGCCCGTTCACCCTGCTCACCATGTGCTCCTGTCTATGGCACCGGTGGTGCGCATAGAGCCAAATGGTAACCAAGCTTTGTTGCTATTCGATAATGCCCGTAAGTATTTGGAAAGTAGTGGTTGGATCGTGTTTATACAGAGGTTCAAGGGTTTTAACCTTTCGGTTGCTCAACAATTCACCCTCACCTTTGACGGGTGCAGGGCTAAAGTAGGTGACATACAACTTGAACTCAATGAATAATTCATAAGCTCTACTACAGGACTGGCAACTACAGGCCAACGATGGTTTAAAAACTCCAAAGTTGATGAGATGCCGTGGCTGTTACTATTCGTATCAAGAAAAGTTGTCTCCTGTGATAAAGGTATTCCTATTTCCACCCTCAAACCCAGGTGGCACGATATTTTGGTAATTGTGGAACAATTTGTGATCTGTGAAGGTTGGTATGGCTTGGTTTTTCTGTATCACCTCCGGTTATTGATGAATTTCATGGGCTATCATTTATACATGCCACATTACTTCTTGCGTAGTATTTACAAGATGTCTAAGAGATTCAAGCGCGAGAAGGCTGATAGCAGCCTTTTTCATCACGACTTAATTAGACTCATTATCATCCATCATTTGAGCCTTCATGGTGATAATTGGCAAGCCTTTCTATCCAGAAATGGCTTTGCTAATCCGGAGTCTGCTCAAATCGATAAGGCTGTGGTTAGTGAGACTTTGGCTAGACTAGCCATGCCATTTCATATTCTTCTACCCCCTGCCAAGACCTCGGTTTTCCCTGACATCGACCTACCCAACATCATAACAGACGAGACTGAGGCTGTCAAGAAGCCTGTGAGTAAGAAAGTCAAGGGTAATCCTACTGTCGACATCAAGGGTAGGAAAAATGCTCGATTGATATCGAGACTTGCCCGGAATAAACCTAAGCCAAACGTCGACCAAAATCCCATAGTTCTGAGTGAGGAATCAGACTCCGATATCGAGCGTTTCATAGCTGAAGAGTACCCCTATTCCCATGGCCTATGCTCCGAGCAACCCTATGGATATGTCTCTAATTTACCCCCTTGCCTAAAAAACAACCCTATTTACCCAGGAATCAAGCTGCATAATGAAACCCCTGGTGATTTAAACAAACCCTCGCCTGTGATATCGAAGCCCAAGCAAACATCATGCGTCCAATGCAATGTGTGGCTAGAGCGTTATTACACCGACATTCCCTTGTTGCAGTCAAAGATCAAATCATTAGAGGACCAAGTTATAGTGTTGTCGAAAGAAAGAGACATGCTTCAAGCTAATGACAAGAAACAAAAAACCACCGGTTTGATTATCTTCATGAATGTTGAAATGGAAACAGCCTTCGTCAATTCCAAATTATCATGACTGAGTTGTTTTTTGGTTGTCCAGGTATGAATTTCAATATGAATTTTTCTTTGTAAGTTTGCTCAAATTAATATAACGTATTCAGTTTTGCTTTCAAATTAGCTCTGTTCGTTTTAATACATTTGAAATGATTCTGTTTCCTGTAGAGTAGATTCATTTTACTAAACTCAAATGTAGCTATGATTTGGTTATGTGATTTTGTCGTGCCCAACTTAGTATAAGCAATTGATTGGTTTTTGATTCGGTTTGGTTTGTTTTTGAATCAATTCTGTTCGTCTGATTTTGGATAGTCGATTTGGTTTGATTTCAATTAGTTTCGTTTGATCCTAATAGACTCAAAACAACTCTGTTGACTTCGAACGACTCTGTTTTGTATTGAATTAATATTCTCGTTTGGATTTTGATTACATTCGACCTGTGAAAAAGATCTATTTGCCAAAATCATGGAGTTGTGTTGATTCATAGTGATTGTGTCGAACCCAAACTCTTTCTATTCATTCATGTTTGATTTGATTTGCAATTGATTGCTACGTGCCACGATTAGCATGATCGTTTGTATATGTTTAATATAGTTCTATTAATTTGAAAAACGATCCTGTTGATTTCGTTTGGATTCGACAATGATTTTGTTGATGGCTGAAGCAACATAAACTATTTGTGTCGAATGGAATTGGTTCATGAAAATCATTTCGTTACTGTCGAATTATCTGAGAGATTCTATTTACCCCAAATTGGTGATAACAAATTGAACAGAGTGCATGCATCTCTGTTATCATTCGGTTGACTACGATTTAGTTTGTTTTAATTTGCATACAAGTTTAGATTTGAATGATTCTTTTGGTTTCTAATTAGCAATCAAATATTGTTCAATAGTTTGAATATATTCTTTAAGATTTGAATTGATTTTGAAACGATTCTGTGTTCAATTTAGACCAGCTACAGAGTCGCAAGATTCTGTAGCTAGTCTTAAAAATTAGATTTTTAACAATTTTATCAATAAAATATCCTCTAAACTTGTCTATTTTTGTCTTCTTTCAGGTGCATACGAATTACAATGATCAAATGGGCATGCTATGGCAGTTTAGGAGATAATTTGGATATGGTTTTGTTTTAGGTTGTTAGCTTGAGTCAGAAATAGAGATTTGGGATATTATCCTCAGATTTTTGTAAACTGTTTTGATAATTCCCACATGGATGTTTTACCCTGTGGGAAGTCTTTAAATACTTGTCAATTTTTTGTAATAAACCATGACCACTGTGGAGAGAACCAGACTATGGATTTATGATTCAGACTGAGATGAAAGTTGATGTCTTGTAACAGCTTTCGCTTTCAATATATCAAAATTTTGTTTCAAGGTTTCTACATATCAGTGGGCAATTAATTATCGACTACTTTAGCTATCATGATTCATTGCACGTTGATGTGATTTAATTTATATGCTGTCCATGTATGATCTCTCTTATTTTAAAATACAACAATTAGTCTGCTTCAGTTTAATGAATTACAGGTTTACCTTTTTCGTTAAATCAATCACTTTGTACAAGTCTTTGCACACATATTTATCTAGCTACGACGATTTGTAAATTATAAGATTACTGTAATTTTTTATGTCTTGTTTGTCCTGTTATTTATATTTCAAGAGCACAACAACTTTCCGTTTACGAGAAGCTTGTGGAGAATCTGGTGCGGGTTTCCTCCCACCAAACAGCTAAATCGACCATCATACACAGGACAAAACCTGAAGCGTTACTTCAGGTTAGTTTTCTATATGTTGTTTAATAGTTAATTTATTAGTGTTATTTAAGTAGTTTAGTTAGATATATATATAGTTTAGTTTCTTAGTTAGAATTATCATTTTAGTTGCTTAGCTTAGATTAGTTTTTATTCTATTTCTTTTTCATAAAATTATAAAAATAAAAAAACAATAGTTTCGCTGTCTTAGGACAGTTTACAAATGATTTTTGCAGGTTTTCATCTAAATCTGTAATTTGTAAATATTGTACATTTGTGATTAAGATTTAATTTTGTTGATAGTTGAATGTTAAATTTCATAGAGTTATTATAGTATTAGATAGTAAATTGTATATATTAGTAGTTCATATTTGTTTATTAGTTTGTTTTAATTGTTATTTTTATTTAGATTAGTTCATTTAGAGTAGTTTTCTTTTGTTTTTCTAGGACTTAGATCGGCCAATAGAGTCGCTAAACCCTTCAGGGTGGGTTATCCAAAATGGCTTGGGTTATTTAGACAACCCCGGACCGGATCCACTCTTCTAGTTGGCGAGCGTTCAATTTCGACTGTCAACAAATGGCGCTAGAAGGAGGGCCTGGAATATATTAATGGCATGAGGTGGTCGTAAGAATCCTCCCCCACCTAATCGCTTAGCTATAGTGACAAGAAGGCATTTGAATGACAACATTCCCCCTCAAACAACAACCACATCAACTGAAGATCCGCAGATCACAGTTGAGCCAACAACCCCAAATCCTATAGGTGGTGACATACAAGAGATTGTCCGCCAATCTCTCATAAGAACACATAGTGCCTTAGCTCGTTTGAGGCAACCAAATCGACCTTTGGACCAACCTTTTGATTTCTCTGATATTAGAGAGAAACTTAGAGGCACTAACCTCACTGTGAACCCTACAGATCCAACCCTCACTCCTGCTGTAGGAGGATCTGGAATACCGCCCTCACCACCTGCATCATCCCCTTCTTCTTCTGGAGAAGACTCTTCTGACGAGGGTAGTTCCCCTTCTCAACCTTCCACACCCACTACACCAATGGAAAACCAGAACAATCCTGCTAGACCTTGGCTCGACCAGGATGCCGTAGCTATACCTGGAGCTTAACATCCCTTACCTAAACATTCAGAGAAATGGCTTCCCAAGTTTGACCTTGAATCAAAGTAGATCGCTGAAGATCACATAAAAAAGTTTATGTTAGCAATAAAACTCCGCAATGTCGAACATGAAGACGTAGTCTGTAGGTTGTTCCCCTATACTTTCGAGGGCAATGCCTCTACATGGTACTTTGCCCAGCAACCCCACACCATCATGTCTTGGGAAAAGTTCGAGTCTTGCTTTTTGGAAAATTTCGGAGACAGTAAACCTCTGGAAGTCCTAGTCATCGAGCTTTCCAACTTAAGAATGAACCCAAAAGAGAAAGTTAAATATTTTAATCAAATATTATTAACACTGAAAAACCGAATCCCTGCGGATTCCATGCTTGCCGAGAATCTTATAATAGCATACTATACTAAAGCCTTGTATCAAAGTATAGCTATTTGGGTTAAACGATCTAAGAAAGCCACGTTGTTAGAAGCCTTCGAGGAGGCCATCCAGATTGAAAAAGACATACTTAGTCTAAAAGACACTGCTAGCAATGAAACAAAAACTAGTTCATCTTCCAAAAAGAAGATCGAAATCCTCCCTAGACCTACTCAAAGTAAAACATAACCTGAAAGCTCTGATTTAGAAAAGTTAACTAAAGTCGTTCAAAAACTGTCGAATCAAGTTATAGATTTAAAAAGGATGACCGAAGAAGCTTCGTTGAGCAAAGGGCCTTACAAGCCCTCGTTCAAGAAGCCTTTTCCCACCAACTGACCTAATCCATCCACCGAGGGCCTTAATCTAGAAAGTCTGCAATACGCCCTTCAAACAATTCTAGAAGCCCAGGATAACTTGATGCCTCCTAAGATTCCTGAGGAGGTAGTTGAACAAGAGACAGTTCAAGAAGAGGAGTCTTCTCCAAATATTTTTGGACACTTCTCGGATAGCATCTTTCAAGCTAACTTCGAGACAGTACATCCCTATAACACTAGGAGTAAGACAACAAACAAACCTTCTTCTGAAAACACTACGACTTCACCTCCAAAACAATTTAAACCAGCTGAGACTAAACAAAGTCATGTGAACCCCAACTTAGATTATGATTTAGTTGAAGATCTTAAAAAGTTAAGGGCTAACATTTCTGTTTATGAGTTATTGAAATTTCCATTTCTTTTACAAAAAATGTTACAAAATATCGCAGAGAATGGTAAAAATGGTAATTCAAGCAATAACAAGGTTGTGCAGAACAAAGTTCCTCCAAATACTTCCACTAAGAACAATCCTGATTGTCATGATAAAGGAAACCTTCCTATAAATAATGTAAATAATGTAGATAAAGTAGATAAAGTAGCTTTAGAAACTACGAGTAAAAAGCCACAAACTACCACCCTTAGCACTCGCAGAAATGTACCTCCCTTTTTGTTAACTTTCGAAATGTTTAATAGAAACGTGCACAATTGTATGGTAGACTCAGGAGCGTCATCCAATGTGATGCCATGGTCTGTGTGTCAGAAGATTAACGCCGAAGTTGAACCATCCACTTTAAAAATCATCCAACTTGATTGAACCAATGTTAAATTTATAGGAGAATTAAAGAATGTGCTTATAAGATTATCGTCTAACCCCAAAGTTCATCAAGTCATTGATATTATTGTTGTGGATATTCTAGAAGTGTATGGTCTATTTTTAAGCAGGGACTGGTCGGAGCATCTACACGACTATTTCGCGACATATTGGTCTCACCCATGGTTTCCAGAGAACGACAAGCCCAACAAGATCAAGGTAAATCGTGAACGCTACCTTAAGTTCACAGTCACAGATTTGAATGATCCCAATGAACCATTTACACCTTCTGCTGATTCACCCAAAGTACAAAGGATGGATACCTTTTTCGGCAATTTCATGGCTGAGACTTCAACTATCACCAATCCAGAACAACAGTCCAAGATTGTAGCATATGTGCAGCCAACGGTTTCTACACAACGATCTCATGCACCTGATAAAAATCAAATTTGGTCTCTTTATTTTGATGGGTCAAAGTCCAAAGAAGGAGCTGGTGCAGGCTGCGTTATTATCGATCCGACAGGTAACAAAACATTGATTGCATGTAGGCTAGAATTTGAATGTACTAATAACACTGCAGAATATGAGGTTTTACTGCAAGGTCTCAAAAAAGCTTTAGATATGAACATTCAAAACTTGATTGTCTTTGGCGATTCTGAAATAGTGGTTAGATAGGTAAGATATTCTATCCATTGTCTGTCTCCGCATCTTAAAAGATACCAATCCGAGATATGGAATTTAATGAATAAATTTGCTGCTTTCAATATAAATTCTATTCCTAGATTGAATAACTCTAAAGCAGATCTATTAGCTAACGTAGCTTCCAAACTCTTTCCTGCAGAAGGCTTGTCCCTAGATGCATTCTCCGTTGAACTGTTGTTCAGGCCATCCATTCCCAACAACATCACGAACTGGAGAGTCTTTGACGACGATCAACAGATTATTAGCTTATTGCATATAGAAGAAACTTTTCAAGGTGCGGTGATCGACGAACGCA
This sequence comes from Picea mariana, assembly GCA_032191745.1. Taxonomy (NCBI): domain Eukaryota; kingdom Viridiplantae; phylum Streptophyta; class Pinopsida; order Pinales; family Pinaceae; genus Picea; species Picea mariana. The sequence goes on from JASDQU010103934.1 coordinate 103,378, forward strand.
CTCATGACGACAATTTGCGTGATTTCATGGTAATACTAGATCCGAGAACTCCTGAATCTTCATCGGACATGGTAAATTCGATCCCTAAATCTGTAGTTAGATTAGAGAAATTTTACGATCTTCAAGATAAATTCAAAAAATTGGTCAACTGTAAAACCAATAGTTCCTTATTATCATATGAAAAAGTAAACTTAGGAACTAATGACAATCCGCAGTGCATTAATTTGGGGATAGGATGTTCTGAACAAGAAAAAGATGCATTTATTAAATTGTTTAAATAATTTAAAGATGTTTTTGTGTGGACGTATGATGACCTTAAAACTTTCAACCCTAACATCACACAACACGTCATTCCTATGAAACCCCAAACCTCGCCCTTTCAACAAAAATTGAGAAAAATGCACCCTAAGCTTGAACCGACCGTCAAAAAAGAATTAAATAAGCTCCTAAATGCTAAGATTATTTTCTCTGTTAGGCACACTCAATGGGTTTCCAACCTTGTCCCCGTCCGAAAGAAAAGTGGGGAAATCCGACTATGCGTCGATTTCCGAAACCTTAATAGAACGTCTGGTAAAGACAACTATCCTGTCCCACCCATGGGACAGATCCTTCAACAGGTATCTAGTTCTGAAAGGCTATCTTTACTGGATGGTTTCTCGAGGTACAACCAAGTCCCGATGTTTCCACCAGACCAACTTAAAACTACCTTCCGCACCCCATGGGGCACCTATGCTTACATGAAAATGCCCTTTGGATTGATTAATTCCGGTGCCACTTTCCAGAGAGCGATGGACATCGATTTCCGAGGCTTAATCAATCAGTTTGTTGTAGTTTACTTAGATGATGTTACTATATTTTCAAAAAACAAAACCGATCATCTAGCTCATTTACGAGCCGTTCTACAGTGATGTCGTAAATACGACATTTCCTTGAATCCTAAAAAATCCATCTTTGCAGTAGAATAGGGTAAACTCTTGAGATTTATTGTGTCAAGCAAAGGGATGATTATCGACCTCGAAAGGAATCAAGTCATCTCGAAACTTCCCCCTCCTACATCCAAAAAATCTATGCAGTCTTTCTTAGGCCAGATTAACTTTGTGAGGAGATTCGTCCCCAGTTTCTCCGAAATGGTCAGACCTTTACATAATCTAATTAATAAATACGCCCAGTATCATTGGGGAGACTTAGAAAATCAAGATTTTAATGCAATAAAGAAGGCCATAATAGACGCTCCTTCTCTCATGAGCCTCGACTTTTCGCAAGACTTTACACTCTACACTTTTGCTTCTGACCGTTCCTACGCCACCGTCCTAACTCAAAAGAATGCCGAAAACAATGAAGTACCCATTGCCTTTATGAGCTCTTCTTTCAAAGGCGCTAAACTTAATTACCCAGTGGTAGATCAGGAAGCCTACGCTGTTTTCAAAGAAGTCAAGTATTTTCGGTCTTATCTCTTGAAATCTAGGACAAAAGTTATTGTCCCTTATCCAGCCCTCAGGAACTTGTTAGTGCAGAAAGAACTAGGAGAGAAAAGGGTTAACTGGGTCACCTCCTTGCAGGAGTACGACATAGAAATTACCCCAGCTCAAATAGTGAGAGGCCAAGGGTTATGCAAGTTAGTTGCTGACTCAGCCGTAGGACAACAAGAAGAAAACGATATGTCAAACTCAGGACAACATAATCAAAATGCAATCTGCTGTGCACAAAACTCTGTCAGTCCTTGGTATGATGATATAAAATTCTTTCTTGAACATGGGTCAGCTCCCCGTCACCTGGATCCGACTAAAAGAAGAGCGTTGAGATTAAAGTCTGCCTCTTTTCATTTGGTTAATGGTATTCTGTTTCGTCAAAATTTTGATGGCGTACTGATGCACAGTCTTGACAAAGACGAAGCAGAAAAATTCTTACTAGAATTGCATGCAGGAGAAGCTGGTGGCCATTTTGGTGGTGACACAACTGCCCATAAAGTTTTGAGAGCCGGTTATTACTGGCCCATGATTTTTAGGGATGCCCATGCCTTATGTTGTAAGTGTACTATTTGTTAGAAAGCATCAGGGTGGTTACAGAAACTGTTAAGGTCCTAACCCGCACATAGGTAGATCAATGTATTCAGATGTAATAAAGGTCAATATTAATAAGACCTTTCAATAAAATAGAATAAGGCGGATGTAAGAAGACCTAATAGAAGCTTCCGCTTCTAGAATGATCTTCCTCTAGATGCTTCTTTTTAGTATAAATAGGAGTCGAGGGTATGAGAACCCTAGCTTGGATATTATTGTAACAGAGCGCTGCTCGATTGGAGGTTTCCCCCTCGAAGAGGCCTGTGAACATTGCTATCTGATTCAAAGTGCTATTTCTGTTGCTATTTCGTATATCATTTCTATGTATTGTGAAGATTATGCTGGATATTTTACTGTCATTCTATTATTTCTAGCATTTCATTTCTGTTCTGCATATTTTATATATCTGGTATCTTGCAAGTGGTATCAGAGCACTTTCCTTGGCAGAAATTATGGGTATTTTTTTTTCCAGGGTAGAGACGTATTCCGGCGTCTTTAAGCCATAGAGATCTGTCGTTACACACATAAACCCGCGGTTGAGGGATTCATACACGCAGGAAATACAAGTGGTTCTTAAGCGCACGTTTGTTGGCCACCCTTGTAACCCCTGTTGGTACCCCTTCGAGTGGTAGCGCATCAGACAGCACCTGTGTACGGACTGGCCTAGATTTCCTGAAGCCCTCTGTAGATAAACCT
>JASDQU010103934.1:130228-141562 GCA_032191745.1 Picea mariana
TTGAAGACCAATTGAAATTGCATAGGAACTCAATTTCTCCCTGGTTACTCCCTTTGTTAACATGTCTGTAGGATTCTGGCTAGTGTGTATCTTTTCTAGCTTCAAATGTCCATCTTCCAAGATAGATCATATTAAATGGTACCTGAGTTTTATATGCTTAGTCTTCGAATGAAAGGTTGAGTTCTTTGCAAGATGAATTGCACTCTCACTGTCACAGTACAACCTATTATTCTCTTACTTCTTTCCCAATTCCTCCATAAACCTTTGTAACCAAATCATATATTTACTAGCCTCTGTAGTACCAACATACTCTTCCTCTATTGTTGAAAGTGAAACAACCTTTTGTAGTTACGAAATCCAACTTATTGTTGTTCCACCAATAGTAAAAACATACCTTGTGGTGCTCCTCATGCTATCTTTATCACCTACCATATATCCCTGTAGAATAGTGTCTGAACCTCCAAAACATAATGCATGAGTAGAAGTACCTCTCAAATATCTGAGATTCCACTTTACTGCCTCCCAATGTTCTTTACCTGGATTGTGCATATACCTTCTCACAACTCCCACTACATGTGAAATATCTGGTCTTGTGCAAACCATCACATACATCAAGCTGCCAACTGTTGATGAATAAGGGACCCTGGACATGTATTATATCTCCTCCTATGTCTTGGGACACATTTCCTTATTTAATTTCAAATGGTTGGCCAAAGCCGTACTAAATGGTTTTGCATTTTGCATTCTAAACCTCTCCAACACCTTCCCTATGTACTCACCCTGAGACAATGTCTATTTGCGATTTTTCATGTCTCTTGTTATTCTCATACCAAGGATTTTATTTGCGGCACTCAAATCATTCATCATAAATGAATTAGATAATTTCTTCTTGAGCGCATCTATATCGTGCATATTAGACCCTACAACAATCATGTCATCTACATAAAATAGCAAGATAATATAGGTTCCATATTTTAGTCTTTTAAAATAAACACAGTGATCAGAATGACATCTACGATAACCTTGTTCTGTCATAAACCTATCAAACTTTCAAATACCACTGTCTTGGAACTTTCTTTAGTCCATACAATCTATTCTTCAACCTACATACCAAATTCTCCTTCCCTTTGACCTCATACCCCTGTGGTTGTTGAATATAAATCTATTCCTCCAAATCCCGATGGAGAAAATTTGTTTTTACATCTAATTGTTCAAGATGCAAATCTTATACTGCCACAAGACTTAAAATAGTCCTAATTGAAGTCATTTTAACAATAGGTGAAAATATTTCATCAAAATCTATACCTTTCTTTTATGCAAACCCCTTTACAACAATTCTATCATTTTACCATTTTTTTCCTCCATCTTCTTCCTTCAACTTGTAAACCCATTTATTTTGCAATTCTCTTTCTTCTGTTGGCAACTGAACCAAATCCCAAGTCCGGTTATTTACGAGGGAATCCATTTCCTCTTTCATTCCTTGCTCCCACTTATTTTTAGTGTCTACTTTCATTGCCTCTTCATAACATTATGGTTCACCAGAATCAGTCAACAATAAATAATACAATGGAGGAGAGTATCGTTCAACGGGTCTACTTAACCTAGTAGATCTTCTAACAACACTTGCAGGAGTTTGAGTTACCTTCTTCTCTTGTTGTTGTACATTTTGGTTTTCTAGTACCTTTCGAGTTTCTTTTTCAGTAATCTCATCAAGCACTGTATATTTTGGTTTGTCTTTTTCTTGTATCTTTCCCTACAACTGATCTTTGTACATGACCTTCTCATTGAATATGGAATCTCTACTCCTAACGATTTTGTGATTTTCATAATCCCATAAGCGATAACCAAAATTATTAACACCGTATCCAATAAAGGTACACTTATTGGATTTTTTCTCAAGCTTTGTTCTATTTTCTTTATCAATATGGGCAAATGCTTCACAATCAAAAGTCTTCAAAAAATAATAGTTTACCTTTTTACCTGTCCATGCCTCCTATGGAATTCCACCATCCAAAGATCTTGAAGGTTCTATGTTTATTAATTAAACAACAGTATTTACAACATATTCCCAGAACTGTAAGGGAAAACTAGCATGCAATCTCATACTCTTTGCATGCTCCATGATTGTCTTGTGCATTATTTATGACACACCATTTTCTTGTGGTGTTCTTGGAACTGTTTTCTCTCTATGAATCCCATGGTATGAACAGTAATCATCAAACTCCTTGCTACAATATTCACCTGCATTGTCTGATCTGAGACACTTCAACCTTTTTCGTGTCTCATTCTCAACCAAAGTTTTCCATTTTTTACAATCATCAAAAACATCATATTTTTTTCGAATGTAATAAACCCAAGTTTTTCTAGTTGCATCATCAATAAAAGTGGCATAATAACGATATCCACCAAGATATGATACCTGATTTGGTCCACATACATTTGTATACACAAGCTCTAACCTTTCACTCTTTTTTTTTTTTGACTCGGAGAAATTTGACTCTCTTCTGTTTTCCATAAACACAATGGTCACATAAATCCAAATCAATATGTTTAATATCCGGAAACAAATTTCTTTTGTGAAGTATATGAATCCCCTTCTCACTCATTTTTCCAAGCCTATGATGCCATGGTGTCGTATCCACTCCTGTAGAAGGTAAAGAGATAGAAGAGTCAGTATTACCAATACATAAATACAATGTACCTACCTTCTCTCCTTTTGATACCACCAATGATCCTTTAGTGACCTTCCACACCTTATCTATAAATATGGATATACAACCTTCACTTGCCAACTTCCTTGTTGAAATTAAATTTTTCCTTATATCTGGAACATGTCTTACCTCTTTTAACAACCATTGTTTTCCATTCCTTTGTTTTATTTTTACCTTTCCCATTCCAAAAATTTTGCATGGTGCATCATCGCCCAAATGAACCTATCCAAAATCACCTTGAACATAATCTATAAAATGTTTCCTATGGGGTGTGGCATGAAATGAAGTCCCTAAATCTACTACCCACGACTCAAAAATGTTATCCACAGAAAGAATCAAAGCATCTTGTAACACATCACTTGTTACATTTGCTTCCTGATTTTTCTCATGTTGTCCATCTCTTTGTTTCTTTGGAGCTCTGCAGTCTTTCTTCAGATATCCTTTTTTCCCACAATTCTAACACTTTATATTTTCGAGTCTATATTTGGATATGCCTTTCGTAGAATTATCGTCGTTCCCTGAGCCCTTTCCTCTATCCTTTTTTCTTCCTATGTTCTCCATGTTTAACGCAATACCTGATGTATCACCTGTGATTTTTCATCGCATTTCCTCACTAAGGATAACGCCAACAACATCATCCAATTTTAAAGTGTTTGAACCAAAGATAGAGTTACTTACAGCAATGATCAAGTCATTCCAGCTTTCTGGAAATGAGCACAATATTAGAAGAGCCCTGACCTCATCATCAAATTCCACTTTTACATAACTTAGTTGATTAGTAACCTTATTAAACTCATTTAAAGGATCTGCAACATACCCACCTTATGACATCTTCATATTAAATAATATCTTCATTAGAAATATCTTATTGGACACCGAGGGTTTTTCATACAGTTTAGTCAATGCGTCCACCAGCTCCTTCATTGTCTTTTCTTTTGAAATACTGAAGGCCACTAGCGCTTCCAGGCTCAGCCGTATCATTCCTAGAGCCTTTCTATCAAGAATCTCTCATTCTTCGTCCTTCATGGTTTTCAGCTTCTTTGTTATTCCACCAAATGGTAGGAACAAATCCTTCTAATATAAATAATATTCCATCTGCATCTTCCATAACTGTAGTTTTGTTCGTTAAATTTCTCGACTCTAAACTTTCCATCTTCCACCATTGCTCCCACTCGAACCAGGAACCATCTTTTCCTACGAGTTACCTTTCGCTCTAATACCAGTTGTTAGAAAAACAGGATCGCAGAGAAATAAAATAAAAAAAATTCGGAAATAAAACACAAAAGATACACAATATAATAGAGACACAGATATGCGTGGTTCACCCAGTGTGGGCTACGTCCACTAGAGAAATTGGCAGGTCCTTCCTTTATTATTATCCAGCAAATGAAGGGATACAACCTACAACACACACGTTGTAACTTCCTCTTCTTTCTCTCATAGTCTCCTCACTCAAAGTACAATATTCGCAATAATACATAGGCGTAATACATTTCCCTCATAAAAGAGGGTTTCCTTCTAGGAAAAAACCCTAACATAAATTCTACCGTCAAATCTGTGACCTTATAATGAACGATCCAGATTTACTATGAAATTACAATATACATTTTCAATTTTTCCTTCAGGGGCAAGCTTGCCCTCGAACCCCGCAGTGGGGGTAACCCCCCTACACTCCCCCACGTGGAGGAGTGTACATTATTCCAAGGTGTAAATCCTTCATGGGGTATAAACACGATTGAAACAAAGACCTTTGAATAAGGAAGATAATCAAGCTCCACAACCAACAAGAACCAATTGCAAGAACTCCATACCGGATGTTGACACCAGAGTTGTAGGAGTTGAAAATGAAATTGAAGGAGTTGTTGGATTTAGGACTTATATGTCCAAGCGTATCATTGTCGGATGCGTCATTCATTTGTTAGAAAGAAGGATGGGTCATGGAGGCTTTGTATTGACTATCATGAATTGAACAAAGCTACGATCAAGAACTAATATCCATTACCAAGGGGTTGATGATTTGTTTGATCATATGAAAGGATAAACGATGTTTTCGAATATTGACTTCAGATCGGGATATCATCAGTTACGAATTAAGGAAGAAGATATCCCTAAGAACACATTTAAGACAGGATTCAGACATTATGAGTTTATAGTTTTACCATTTGGATTGAAGAATGCCCCGGGCATATTTATGAGTTTGATGAATGGGGTATTCTGTGAATACTTGGGCAATTTTTTTCAAGTATTTGTTGATGACATACTAATTTATTCTCGGATGAAAGAAGAGAATGACAAACACTTGAGATTGGTTCTATAGTGTCTAAGACAAAACAAATTGTACGGGAATCTATCGAAATGTTATTTTTACCAATCAAAGATTCATTACTTGTGACATATCATATCTGGAGAAGGTATCACTATGGATCCAGCGAAATTAGAAGCTATTATGGAATGGCCAGCTCCAATGAACGTACAATTAGTAAATAGCTTTATGGTTTTAGCATGATATTACTGATGATTCGTCGAAGGTTTTTCAAGGATAGAAAATCCAATCATGTAATTGCAAAAGAAAAACAAGAAATTTGTATGGATAAAGAAATGCACTAAAGGGTTTCAAAATATTAAGGAGTTGTTAACGACAATGCTGATATTGAAGGTCCCAGACATGGAAAAAGAATTCTTGGTATGCACAGACGCATCCAAGGAAGGTTTAGGCAGATTTTTTATGCAATGCGGTCAAGTAATCGCTTACAGTTCAAGAAAATTAAGAAGGCACGAAGAGAATTACGCGACGCATGATTTATCAGCAATTGTATATGCCTTACGATTTTGGAGACATTATCTGATTGGACGAAAATTCGAGTTAAAGACATATCACTGTGGATTGCAGCATATCTTTACTCAAAGTGACCTGAATGCGTGACAAAGGCGTTGATCTAAAATAATAATCGAATATGATTTCAATATTACTTACATTAAAGGAATGGTGAAAAGAGTAGCAGATGCATTAAGTCAGAGACCACACATATTTTCAGTAATACCTCTCAAGATGAATCTTAGAGAAAATATTTTATCTCTACAGATTGATGATGATTGGTACAAGGAAGTTAACGATATTATTGAACAAGATACCATGATGGTACTGAAGTATGCAGGTTATTCATTTGATAACGAAGGATTGTTGAGGTATAACAACAGAATTTACGTATCGCGTGATGACAAATTAAGAATTTTTATTTTAAGCAAATCTCATCGAGTAGTATCTATGGCTCATCCAGGAGTCATGAAGATGAAGGAAGACCTTAATCCTTTATTCTTCTGGAAAGGGATAAAGGCGGACAAATCTAGTTACGTGGCGAGATGTCTAGAATGTCAGCAAGTGAAGGCTGAACATAGACATCCAACAGGATTGTTAGAGCCACATGTTATTCCTGAATCAAAATGGGAGGTCATTTCGATGGATTATATTTTTGGATTTCCACTAACGGAAAGGAGACACGATTCGATTTTTTTGGTCGTTGACACTCCGACGAAGAGTGCACATTTTATTCCAGTACGTATGACGTATCAGGCGCCAGTCATAGCTAGAGTTTTTGTTACTGAGATCATGAGGTTGCACAGAGTACCAAGAAATATCATATTTGATCATGGATCAGTGTTTACAAGAAAGTTTTGGACTAGTTTCCAACAGGATTTGGGAATGAAATTGAACTTTAGTACCGCATATCATCCAGAAACAGATGGACAAACAGAAAGAACGAACCAGATCTTAGAGGACATGCTTCGGATGTATGTGATGGATCAACAGAACAATTGGGAGGACTTCTTACGATTAGTAGAGTTTGCATATAACAATAGTTATCAAAGTACGATAAAGATGGCATCGTTTGAGTTTCTTTACAGACATCCATGTCATACATCTCTGAGTTGGGATAGACTAGAGGATAGGGTACTAGTGGTACCGGAAGTGATCCAAGAAATGGAAGAATAGATGCAATCGATAAGACAGAGGATTAAAGAAGCGCAAGATAGACAAATGGGTTATTTTGATGCACATCGCATTGACCGCGGTTATGATGTTGGCGACAGAGTTTTCTTGTGGGTAAAACCGCATAAGAGTTTGATCAAATTTGGAAAGGGTGTTAAACTCTCTCCTAGGTTTGTCGGACCTTTCGAGTCTGTGGAAAGGAAAGGGCTTGTGGCTTATCGACTAGCCTTTCCTGATTCTTTGAGGCATATGCATGATATATTTCATGTATTTGTTTTACGACATTATATTAGTGATCTGTCACATGTTATTGACATGAGTTCTTTGCAGGTGTCGTATGAGAGTTCTATCATGGAGGATCCAATCCATAATTTGGACCATCACACTCGACAACTACGACATCGAGTAGTCAATTAGGTCAAGTTTCAGTGGGACAACTATAGTCCACACTCTGTTATATGGGAGGACCCATTTGATATGCGTCAACAATTTCCTTACTTTTTTGATAGATTAGATATGTAAATATTTGTCATATTCATTTTTACTTGCATTTATAGACTGTACAAACTTCAGGATGAAGTTTAAAACAAGAGGGGTGGTATGTAACATCTCGTTTTACTGATCACACTTATATTGACTTATTCTTTGAGGACACGTGCATGCAAGTGATCCGGATATGGTACATTATGATTCTGTCTTGATTATGAGATATATATGATGATGTATTGTGATTTATATGTTACTTTTAGATGTACATGTATTGACATATATTATTGAGTATTTCTCCTGAGTGTGAAGGACACATAACATGTTATGGATATTGATGACATCAATGGACTTCCTTGGACTCTAGATTGAGTCAGGGAGTGGATTGCATTTTGTTTAAGTATTTTTCATTTTCTTCACATGTGATAAATGATCGATTACAATATGATTTATGTATATGGATTATTGAAATTGTTTTTGTCAGTGGATACAGGATTGACGATGCTTGCTAATGTGACTCACATAAGGAGTAAAGGGGTCATGCACATGAACCAAACATTTGAGGGAGAGGTGTGGCATCATCCTTGTCACATCCTACTAGCACTCTCGTCGTGACCTGAACTGTTGGTTAACGATTACCTAGTTCGAGAGGTCCACGATGTCGTGAGGTTGGACTGAGACAGTCACCCACGAAGAATTCTAAGGGGTGCGCAATAAGGAAGAATCTTTATTCCGTAGAATCCCTTAGTCTCTCACAAGGTCGACGGAATGGAGTTTTGACTCCAAGGGTAGGAAAAAGTTCCAAAACAATTCAAAGGCGAGTGGCACCCTTGGAGAACAGAAGTGCATCTTGAAGGGCATGTCTCTTAATTAAACGTGAGTCAATAAATCTAGGTGGCCTAGAAAATAATGAATTGTTTAGACCGTGTTAGAATAAAATTTATTTAGTCAATAAATTGTAAACTTAGAATATTAACAAGATTTTAATCCTAATTCTAATACTAAGTCTAAGTATAAGTTTAAATAAGGGACTAAATAAAAGTACTAAATAAATTAAAATGAATTGAGATAAAATCTAACTCTAGGAAAAAGGGAAATAATAAATTAAAGGTTTGGTAAAATGCACATGTGTGCATAAAAATAATAAAAAGTACTTTTAAAATAGAACTTATTATTTATGGAGGCCACTTTTAGTAAATAAGACCTGGTGTGAACACAATAAATGTGAGAAGGCTTACTAGAAGGTTCCTTGTCTAGAATGTTCTTAGGTGGTAGGTAGTATTATATAAATAGGTGTACGAAATGTAATGGGGGTAGTTGAATAGTATTGTATTTGGATCTTATGTCATTAGAATGTTTCTCCCTTGAAGAGGTAACTGAACAGGAGTGGATCCCTTCCTTAAAAGGATCAATTGTATGGTGTTTCCCTACCTTAAGGGTTTCAAAGTAATAAACAGTGGAGCATTCCATGTTTTTCTTGGATATATTTTATATTTTTTTGTATTCATATATATAGTACCTAACAATTGGTATCATATCACTTTCCTCAACATTTTCTTCGGCCAAGAAAAGGGGTAATTCTTTTCTATTTTATGGGATTTCCAATGAAGAAAAAAAGAGGGTCATGACTCTTAGGTCAATTCTTGTAGATTTGTGAAGAGAATTTGGAAAAATAAGTTATATATATGATTTCCTCTTGGAAAAATAATCAATTTCAAAAAACAAATTGTCTAAACTAGACCTCTAGAAGTGAAGATATAATTGATTTAAAATCAACATTTTTTAGGGTTTTTCATAGGATGTCCACACATTTTGCAAGTTTATGTAGCATTTGGTGTAACAATTTAAAAAACTAGATGTATATATAAGTTCCTCTTAGAAAAATAAATCAATTTCAAAAAACAAATTGTTTGAATTGGACCTCTAGAAGTGAAGATATCACTGATTTAAAATAAATATTTTTTTAGGGTTTTTTGTGATGGTCGTGAGACTACAAAGCTAATAATTTTTGATAGGGTGCTCAGATCACTACGATATTAATGCCATTGGATAGAGGATTTTGGAGCTTTCTCTTGGTTATTATATTTTGTGCTTCCAATGGATATTCTCTCTCAAGTATTCACGAGCCTATACAAATATCTATGAGATGTTCAAACCCTCATGAGAATAAAAGAGTTATTCGAGATATTCAATATTCCACGAAGATATATCTTATGAGGACCATATACCCTTACATCATGGAAGAATATAATAAAAAAGTCTATGCTTGCTATGATTTCTAGGTCGATTATGATAATTGGTATATGGATAGCCATCATTTATGGGATGAAAACCACTTTCATCTTCTATATCATGACTCTACTCCAACTCATGTAGAGAACATTATGGAGAGGAACCACAAGTCTTATATGAATATTATGTTTTAGTTTGCTCACTTTCATGTACTAGTGTGTTATGTGGATGATGTTTTGGATATGGAAGAATCTACATATTTTGATCCATGTGAACATTGTAAACATTTCGAGCACCATTTTCAGCTAGCTATTGAGTCCTGATATCTTTAGAGGGGAATTCACATGAACACTCAGACATGGGACCTAGGTTTACAGTGGAGTTGGGACTACTTCAACATGGTGGCTAGCACTTCTATATGGTACCATGACTCTCTAGCCTAAGCATTATGGTCCACATTTACCCATGGAACCCTAGTATATGGTTGTACTTCCTCATAACAAGAATTGAGGACAATTCTTTTATAAGGGGGATGGAATTTAGTGTAGCTAGAGGGATAATATGGGGCTCCTTAGAAGGTACCCAAGGGGAACAATAATAGAGAGGTTATTATGTATTGTTATGCATGGAGACCACTTTAAGTAAATAAGGCCTAGTGTGAACATAATAAATGTGAGAAGGTTCCACCTATAAGAAGGTTCATTCTATAAAATGTTCTTAGGTGGAATATAGTATTATATAAAAAGTTTTAAAAATATATAGTACTATATAAATATGTGTAGGAAATGAATGGGGATGGTTGAAGAGTATTTTATTTGGATCTTAGCTCATTAGGAGTTTCCCCCCTCAAAGAGGCAAGTGATTAGGAGTATTGGATGTCATTCTTAAAAACATCAATAGTAAGGTGTTTCCCTACCATAAAGGTTTCATAAATTAAAAAATATTGAAGCATTCCATGTCATTATTGGATATCGTATACATGTTTTTATATTTATATCTATGGCACTTAACAAATTCTCATGTCTAGTGGCCTCCATTGGCCCATAACAAGTTTTTCTTCAGCTCGACCATATGCGAGGGTCACATAAATTTCTAGTCTATCTGTGTTCCCTCTCCTAGATGGACCCTACTACAAGACTTGAAGGATCAACCCCTCTCCCAACATCACTTGTAGGTAGCTCGTACCAAGATAATACTATAAAACTATTGTGTTTCACCAAGTTCTGATTCAAGGTGAATACGGATGCTTGTGTCTAGTTTATGATTTCTCTAATGTGAGGATATTGAGAATTTGGTTTCTATTATTTTTAGCAACGATGTTATTATATGATGATGATAGTGATGGTTAACATCCATTGAGATCAAATTTGTTCTATCAAACCTTAAGAAAGGTAAGGAACCGGCATAGATCCATCTTAACTCCGGATCTATCATGCATCGAGAGGGATCAAATCCCTCAAGGTAAAAAGAGCTTTGAATGTTAAGGGATTTGATCCCTCTCATCGCATGATAGATCCATACTTAAGATGGATCTATAGTGTTTTATTTCTGATTTTTTAAGTCTTAGCCTCCCTGGAGTAATGGTTTGTCTTCTCTATATAAAATTCTTAGTGTTCTTTTCTTTGCATGATGCTTTCCAAGTTACAAAGCCCAAATTAGATGTCCACCCCTTTCCATTTTGAAAGAAAATCTTTACCCACAATTGAAGTATCGTCGTGGGAAGGATTCGAAGAATTAGTAATTGCAACATTAAGGAGAATTGATGTAACATGTACAATGTTAACACACTCGGTACATTGCAATTTAGGGATGGAATTTGAATGAAAAATTGTCTATCACTTAGTTATTTGCTTGTTAAATACAATTAAAAATTTTAAATAAATTTCAACATTCTTCTTTGAAACCCTGAAAATGCGA
>JASDQU010103934.1:161669-176288 GCA_032191745.1 Picea mariana
TGAATAAAAAGATATATTTTTATAAAACTATTGTCATCAAATTACACAAATTTATTTTATCTTAAAGGTGTTGTTTACCTGTTCTACTAAATAGTTTTTTTTACCTGGATATAACTCTGTTTAAAATCACTGTTGTTTATTGTTTAAAATTTATTTCTGAATGTAGAAATGGATTCAACATGTTGAAAAAATCCAAACACTAAGATTATACAGAAATAATCACTCAAATTTAAGGGTTTAACAATTCTGTTCATAGCCAAAAACATAATAAAACACAACTGAGAAAAATGGAGATTTATATATAATCATGATATCTTCCATTCACAAAGGCATGACAAGCTTCCAGATTGAAAAGCAGTTTAAGGAATCCCATTCCCAAGTTTAGAAACCTCTTGGATTTGTTTAAGGAATTCCAATCCCAAGTTGAGAAACCTCTTGGATACCTTCACAGGCCATGTCCGAGTCCATCTCATCAGCAATGGTTAGATCGCTATAGCTGGTGGGATTCACATAAACTGCAGATGGGGTAAAAGGGAATGTGCAGTCTAAAGGAGGATCCATTATGTTCAAGTTCCCCTCTAATATTCGCACCACTGTTCCCATGGAAGGCCTTAGCGCCGGATTGCTTTGAATACACCATAAGGCCGTCTTTACCAACCTGTACGCCTCCTCCATATCCTCCGGCCTTTTCAAATCCAGTCCACTCTCGATCAATTCTTCCATTTCTCCTTGCCTCGCTTTGTTAATAGCAATAGAAGGAAAATACCAGTTGTCCGAATCCTGAGAGTTATCGACGTTTCTGCGCCCGCTGATAATCTCAAGAAGTACCATCCCGTAGCTGAAGACATCGTTCTTGGAGGTGACTGCGGCCCTAAAAAACCATTCGGGCGCCATGTATCCCGGCGTCCCCCTCACCCCTGTCACCAGGTGGCTTTCTATATCTCTTTTTAGACACCTCGCCATGCCGAAATCGGAGACTTTCGCCCTGAAATCCTCATCCACCAGAATGTTCTGAGGCTTAACATCCAGATGCAGGATACAAAGCCTGGACTCTTCGTGCAGGTAGGCAAGTCCCCGGGCGGTATCGAGAGCAATTGAATATCTAGTCTTCCAATCGAGCCATTTGTCTGAGCCGAACAGCCATCTATCAAGAGATCCGTTGGCGATGAATTCGTACACCAGAATACGATGTGCACCTTCTACACAAATACCATGCAATCTCACAAGACTGGAATGATTGATGGATGATACGGTGGCGATTTCTGCACAGAATTCTGCCAGACCCTGCCTGGACTGGTTCACTAGACATTTCACAGCCACCGCTGTACCATCCTTCAAAATTCCTCCATAAACTACCCCGAATCCTCCCTTTCCAATCTCTTTGCTGAATCCACCTGTGGCGATCTCCACGGTCTCGTAAGTGAATATTGTTGGAAGGCCAGTCAGGTTCTTCAGATATTCTTCATCGAATTCAATGGCACCGTCAATCCGTTTCGGAGCAGATCCTTCTTTCTGCAGTTTATGCCATACGCAGCTCAGTCTCCAGGCCAATAAAGGGACAAGTAACCCGCCATGGACTGTGAGGAGAATATATATGGCAATTCCTTTGGTAATCAACAGCATGAGCACGATGCTCACTACACAAGGTACACAAAACATCACAGCAGGCACGCGCAACAGCAGCCGGCTGCGGAAGAAGAATCTGATAATTGGAGAAATAAAATCGCCCGCATTCCCATCTGGGCTCTGCGCAGAATTCATTTGTCACGTTTGTCTGCTCAGATTAATCGGATTGCATGTTTATATTTTATAATGGAATTTTCACTTGCTACTACATAGTACAAACCCGTATAGGGCTTCTCCAAACTGTTGTGAAAACATTACAGGTTCAAGACCAATTAATAAAATTTATTAAAAGTGTTGGATTGGATGGGCCGTATTAAACAACTTTTCACCGTTCAGTTGGATTTTGGTGATAATTGTGAAAAATAAATAAAAAAAATAGAGTATGGAGATTCTTTTACTAGGGAAATAGGCAGGGAAAACTCACCAATACTTTTCCACTTTTTGTGGATAATAAAGATGTTAAATAGTAATCCCAGAAACGTAAGGCTTGAAATCCCAGAAACGTAAGGCTTGAATCAGAAGTTTCACCAATTATACTAGTCCATAAAGCTAGAATATAAAGACTTATCTTCTTGGTTTTTTTTTAAGTAAAAAAGGAGAATCCTATTGTATTCACTGTGAAGTCTTACAAAAACTTTTGGAATGCCAATTGTCCCGCCAAAAAACAGAAACTGGGACAACTGGCTTCCTATGCAACTTGTTTCAAAAAACGGCCTGTCATCTGTCCTGCCCGAAGGAAACCAGGGGATATGGTGAATATATTCATTTATCTTACTCCTAACAACATTTTGAAATTTTGACAGAGTTAGAGTCCTAGTTCTAAACAAAACAGTTCCTCTAACCAGAATCATTAACTATGGCAATTACCCGATGGGTTCAACATCTCCTTCATTCTTTTCCACTCTAGCTGGCAGCACAAAGGGTTGTGCACACGTTGGGCATCGTCGTCCTGGGACGTGTCGGAGTAGGATCATACAACATGTCTAGGCGTCGGTTGATTTGGAGGCCACGGTGGATTTGGTCATCCACTAGGCTTTTTGTTTCAAATATCAGCTCCAAGTGTTCTGGGTGGAGGAATAGCGGCTAGACATGCCATACTTCATGCATGATGGAGAGGGGACGTGGCGCAAGAGCCCTGCCACCCTCCCTCACCTAGCTATCCTCCACCTCTCCTATCTTGTGTCTATCTCGTTGTCCGCTTTAAGCTTCCTAGTGATCCACGTCCATGGAGAATTCACCTGCTGCTAAAGTCGTCGTCGCGTCCACACCTTCCGGGATTTCTTCTTTGACATAGCAAGTGGTGGGTTGCTCCATCTAGTCACCTTCCTTATGACTGTGTGGTGTCCCTGTGGCCCGTTGCTTAGCTTTGCCCGGAAAGCAGGTTGGCAGATTCCAATTGTCAGGAACAGTGAAGAGGAGGTGTTTCGGAGGAATCTGGATTGGTTCTTCCGGAGAAACCTCCTCCACATAGGCCATGGGAGGCATCCTAGGCTTTCTGTGTTTGTGGACTCTCTACGTCCGAGCTATGGACAACACCCTCTCGAATTTCTATTGTCTCTTCCGGGGAGCATCGAAAGCATACTAGGTTGTGCCTCTGCGAGGTCGGCCTCTTTCCCTCGGCATGTGGATGAGCAGAACTATGACCAGAACATCAACCGGGTGGCTAGCTTTGCAGTGCTCAGAGGACTCAGACTTCGGCTGGTTGAATTCACAATGCCTCATCTCCCATTCATAATCGTTGATAAACATGAGGGCGATCGTGACAGGAGCATCTGTCCTCCTCACGCACGCGAGAAAACTCTTCCCATGGACCTAGCTGCTCGGGCTTGTTCCCATCTTAATGGTGAAGAGATGAGCATCGATGACCTATATTTAAGGCCCTGCAGGCTCTCCACCACATATTTAGGCTGTACTACGTGGCACCCCATCAAGGGTAAGACTTATCCTCATGTTAATGTTCATCTTCGTTGGAAAATGAAATGATGAAGATGAAAAATGATAAACTTGTTTTTTGCTTTTTACATCAAATATTTCATTGTTGAGTGATGGCGTGTAAAACACTCAACCAGGTATTTTGATTTTTTCTACTTTCTATATTGATTTTTGCATTGTGGAGTGATTGCGTGTTTTAACCACTCAACAGATATTTTGAATTTTTCTACTTTCTATATTGATTCTTGCATTGTTGAGCGATGGCGTGTTTTAAACACTCAACTTGTATTTTGATTTATCTGATTTCTATATTGATTATTGCATTGTTGAGTCATGACGCTTAAATCACAATTTTTTATAAGTATGTTTTTATAATTACTGAAAATTTAATTAGAAATGGTTTAAAAGTCAAATGTTTAAACAGATTATAAATTTGATGTTCACTCTTATTTATTAAAGTATTTTTTTTTTATGATCATTGTTTTTACAAAACTGTTTTTGGCATGTTCCTTGTCTCTTCTTTTGGAATTAACATAATATTTAAATGAACTTGTTTTTTCTTTTGGAATCAACATAATATTTAAATGAGCAGTTTTGAAAAAACAGTTATCATTAAAAAAAATTACTTTAATAAATAAATAAGAGTTAACATCAAGTGTAAACCTTTGACTTTTTAACCTTTTGAAAAAACAGTGATCATTAAAAAAAATTACTTTAATAAATAAATAAGAGTTAACATGAAATTTATACCCTGGTAGTGTAAACCTTTGACATTTTACCCTTTTAGTGTGGGTTGCGTAAACCTTTGACTTTTTAACCTTTTCTAATTAAATTTTCAGTTATAAAAACATACATATAAAAAAATAAATAATTGTGATTTAAACGCCATCACTCAACAATGCAAGAATCAATATAGAAACCAGAAAAATCAAAATACATATTGAGTGTTTAAAACACGTCATTGCGAATCAATATAGAAAGTAGAAAAATTCAAAATAAATGTTCAGTGTTTAAAACACGATCACTCAACAATGCAAGAATCAATATAGAAAGTAGAAAATATCAAATTCCTTGTAATTTATGTTCTATATAATATATAATATGCTTTTAGACAATAATATGCTCTTATACATTCACAATTTCCAAGACCATACACTCACAATTTACATTCAACAACAAAAGCATACAATGCTTATTTCAAAAACATTGTGCAATTTATACCAATCTTGAATCTCAATTTTTTTTTTCTCAATGTTCAATTTTCTTGAATTTCAATCTTTTCTTCATAAGGTTCAGTTTTCAACTTGTGGGATTACAGATGCAATAGAGATGAGCTTTTCCCAACATACCCAAAGACCTTGTATGGGCACAATTTGTGACTATGTGCGGTGGGAATCGAAATTTATAATCTTGAGGCCCTGGTATTTTCTTCCCTCTCACGCTTCAGCCTGCATGCTACATAATTGCATCATCATGGCTCGAAATGAGAAGAGAGCCTCTATGCACTCGACCATATATTACTTGGGAGGGGTCTACTCTAAAAAGAATAAGTGAAGAGCAATGAGAGAGATTAAACCTATTGGAATATCTCCTCTACCTTTATGCCACTTGAAAGATGCACGACGGCGATAGTGAATCAGTGTCAAAGTTACTTTCTTTATTTAACCCTCCTGATACTTGCTAGATATAATCGACAATATGGTTCTTTGGATTATTGGCTTGTCGGTGTGCAATAAAATACAAGTCACTCACAGACTTGTGCATCCGATCCAGGTACATGTAAGTGAAATTAAGCTTAAAGATTATATCATTGATTCGATGAACAAAAGGTTAACTAGAGATGATCTAAATTTCAATCCTAGGATCATGTGAATTTGAGGAAGACTAAATGTGCTGGAAGAAAGATGTAAGCTCCAATTTGTATAATGGGCATACTACATTCGGAATCATGGGATGGAGATGATTTTTTTTCCTACACATGGTACACCCAAAGACCCAAAATGTTGTGACACTGCAAGCGGTCCATATATATGTGTGTGTGTGTGTGTGTGTGTGTGTGTATAAAGATATGGGTGAGTGCAAGCTAATGATGGTCTCTCATGACGCGTTAGTGGTAATGCAAACATGGAAAAACAACAATCTATTAACTTGGAAGGATTATTCAAGGTACGTTTATAATGAATTTGAATATGGTGTAAGAAAATGAAAAGTAGGAAATTGAATTACCTTTCCGAATATACAACTTTGATTCATAGAAATTGTGAATAACTATGTCAAATTTTATTTTTTCTAACAGTGGTATGTTATTCTTCCAACAAAACATAAGTTATATGCTTTTTTTCGCGCAAGTTTTGAGTACCTTAACGACGAAATTTCATTCCAAAAACTTGTATACTTGTAGAGAACCTGTTGTTCTAGTGCAGTGTGTTGAACACTCAAAACACCCTTAAAATTTTCAATTTTTGGGTACCATGTTTTCTTTCATTTGTTTTCCTTGTCTCCTTTTGATTTTATGTAAGTTGCATATTTACCATTTTTTGCCTAGTCTATTTGTTTTTCTTACGGTTTGAATTTCCTTTACATAACCAAAAAAATCCAAAAAAATCTCATATTTTGCACAAGACCAAAAAAAAACATAGCATACTTAATGATTTTCCTAGAAATGTATTCGACATCACTGCTAGAAGCAAAGTTATCCAACACCCAATGGTCACTGCTCTAATACGCCGACGTAGATTAACATGAGGCATTCGTCATTTCAAATAGCATTCGTGCAAATGTGTAGCTCACTCATAAAAGGGTCGACACCGAGAGTGTTGGGCATCGACGATATCAACAAAAAAACACTTGCCGAAAAATCCAAGAGGTCATCGCCCGACACCAATTAACATCGACCATCAACACCTGATGATGTTCACAGAAAAAAGGTGCAAACGATTTGGCTGACATCAAACATCGATAGACATCGGCATTGGAAAATCAGAAAAAAAAAAAACTTATCCTTCAACTCATGCCCTTCTCCTTTTTGATGCCTGATCAATGATTATTGATGATCAATTTGGGCCATCAGTTGGGTCTCTCTGAAGACCTTCGAACTCATCAGGATTGTTCACCTATATATTTCCCATCTGCACACATTCTGATATTTATGACGGTTTAATAGATGTTGCACCCGTATCTCGATTAAATTGCATGCACTGGAATGTTATACCTTCGTCTCCACTAGTATTGGCACTTTGAACATGTGTAAATCTCTAAAATCCTCGAATGAGTAGAGTGCCTGACTCTCGATCTTAAATACTGTTGTGCACCAATCGACGATCATTTGAAACCCTCGATAAACCATTCCAACCTCCCTTTGCGTCATCAATTCACTCATTGCATTTACTTCTAAGGCTGGTAAACGCGATGTAAGAAATAAATAAATATCTAGAGTAGATTCTATGTGCTAAAGGGTGATGATTTCGGGTGTGAGGGGCTAACTAATATTTATTTGAATGTATTTGTGAATGATTTCATAATTCACACAAAACTATTTAATTTTTTCATGATAAGTCACGTTGATCCAGTTTCCCTTAAGGATTTAGTTGTGTTGTATTTATCGCAAATCTCGGGACTAGGGAGTACTCGACCTAGGAAAATCTTCACACACAAGTATTTGTGATAATTTCCTCTGTAGTTTTGTCGATAGAAGGGATATTGAGTTAAGTTGTTGTATTGCAAGAAATATGCCACTAAGATGACCATTAACATGTCGATCACCAAAGAACCTGAAGGGAGGAAATGAGCAAGTCAGAGAGGCATCCATCTTAGCCACTAAGAAGTTGGAGTTTTCCCCAAAGGCGAAGCCGATGGTCAAAATGTCACAGAACAAGCTAGTGAACCCACCTCCACTTTTCAAATATACAGACAATAGCATTGCATCTAGGTTAACTCTGCCCTCCTGGTTTGATTTATACAAAAAAAAATCATGATGAATATTTCCCATAATTCGTGTCTCATAGCGACCTGGAGGTGAGGGCATTGGATGACCAAATGTTCCAGAACATCAAGTGTTATTCATTATATATGGTGGCAGCTAGGACCCATGTCTTACCGTGTGTGGAAACTCTAGAATGGATCATCCATCATGCCAGCACAGAGAAATGCTGGCTAAATAACAAAGATGGCGAGTGTATTGATGTCTTCTTGCCAACAAAAGTAGGCGCATACTACAAACTTAAGGATGTCAAAGTTAGGATGAAAAAGGATTTTGTTCTAGTGTTCTATAAACGCCATAATACCAGTCTATTGTTGGAATTCTAGTGGAGGGAAGACAAGAAATTTGTGAATCGGGCCTAAGGGTGGTACACCACGGTGAACCTCCGAGAACCTTACATTTTCTTGATGGCCTTGATCTGTCATCTATATGGGGAAAGGATTTCTCCAAGTTCTTCAAGGCTTGGATTCCTTTAGCTTTTATAGTAGCTTTATCTGGAAGCATATTCAACTAGGGAGCTATTATTTCTATGCAATTTAGCACTAGGGTAGAGGAAGATCAAAACCCGAAAATAGGAGAAACCTCTGCATTCTACATGGAATCTTATCTCCTAGATGTGATATGTGCTAGGAATGTATTTCCAGGCTTGAACCCAAGCTGACATATCTCTGAATTATTGGAATATCTCCTCTACCTTTATGCCACTTGAAAGATGCACATCGGTGGTAGTGAATTAGTGTCAAAGTTAGTTTCTTTATTTAACCCTCCTGATACTTGCTAGATAGATTCGAAAATATAGTTCTTTGGATTATTGGATTGTCAATGTGCAATAAAATACAAGCCACTCACAGACTTGTGCATCCGATCCAGGTACATGTAAGTGAAGTTAAGCTTAAATATTATATCACTGATTCGATGAATAAAGGGTTAACTAGAGATGATCTAAATTTCAATCATAGGAGCATGTGAATTAAGGAGGAATAAATGTGTTGGAAGATAGATGTAAGTTCCAATTTGTATAATGGGCATACTGCATTTGGAATCGTGGGATGGAGATGAGTTTTTTCCTACACATGGTACACCCAAATACCTAAAATGTTGTGACACTACAAGCGTTCTATATATATATATATGGTTGAGTGCAAGCTAATGATGGTCTCCCATGACGCATTAGTGGGAATGCAAACATGGAAAAACAATAATCTGTTAACTTGGAGGGATTATTAAAGGTACATTTATAGAATTTGAATATGGTGTAAGAAGATGAAAAGTAGGAAATTGAATTAGCTTTCCGAATATACGACTTTTATTCATAGAAATTGTGAATAATTATGTCAAATTTGTTTTTTGCTAACAATGGTATGTTATTCTTCCAACAAAATATAAGTTATATGTTTTTGTTCGTGCAGGTTTTGAGTACCTTAATGATGAAATTTCGTTCCAAAAACTTGTATACTTGTAGAGAACCCGTTGTTCTAGTACAATGTGTTGAGCACTTAACACACCCTTAAAATTTTCAATTTTTTGGGTACCACTTTTTCTTTCATTTGTTTGCATTGTTTCCTTTTGATTTTATGTAAGTTGCCTATTTACCATTTTATTCCTAGTCTATTTGTTGTTCTTACGGTTTGAATTTCCTTTACATAACCAAAAAAATCTCATATTTTGCACAAGAGCAGAAAAAAACATAAGATACTTAATGATTTTCCTAGAAATGTCTTCAGCATCACTGCTAAAAGCAATGTTATCTGACACCCAACGGTCACTTCTCTAATACGCCGACGCAGATTAACATCGGGAATCGGTCGTTTCAAATAGAAGTCATGAAAATGTGTAGCTCACTCATAAAAGGGCTGACACATGTTGAGTTTTTGTACCTTGGGAGGTGTTCCCCATGTGTTTATGCTCTCCTAGACACATGTGGTATGTACTATGTACTTTGTGCCTTGTACTTTGTGTCTAATTTCACTTTGACTTAGGAATTTTAAGTCAAAAGTGAAATTTATTCATTTATGCCTAAAATGACTATTAATTCACTTTGTGGGTGAATTAGAGACAAAGTGAACTTAGGGAACTTAACCCAAAGTGGATTATCGAGTGAGATTATTTTTGAGTGATCTCAACCTTTGATTAGATGGGAGATGGGATGATCTCAGTCATCCAATACTTAGGTATCCTTATGGAGGTTCAAGAGGGGCGCAAAGGGAAAAGGAGAGCTCATAACTTCATTTGCTCACTTGGAGAGGAAGAGAGGGAGATTTGGCATGAGGTTTGTTGCATGAGGTGAGGATAACTTAGGCGCATTCTTTCATGGAGGGAGGGATCCAACACAGATCTTGGTTTATTCACTGAGGAGCATTCATTACTATGGAGGGCGCACTTGTTGAGGAGGGCGCATCAGTAGTGGGGAGGTATTTCACTGTCAGATTGCAATGGGATCAATTGCAGAGGAAGGTCACACAACAAAGCTTCATTCCTGTGGAGGGGTTTTCCATTCTGAGCTCACAGCTTGCATCTGGAGCAATTATGGTGGTTTTGAGAGAATTTATGGGGGGCACACCTTCCTAGGGCGCACCTAATTCTTTTGGACTTGTATTACATCTTGGATCAAGTTTTTATTGTATCAGGTTCATCTATATTTGTACTTATTGTATTCCACCATCTCATTTCCTCATATATAGACATATATCCCAAACTGGTTTTCCCCTGGGGGGGGTTATCCAAGGTCATGTTGACCAAAAATACCTGTGTACAAAATGATGTGTGTTAGTATTTTAGATCTGCTTATTTTCCGCTATAAAGATCACTAGGTGTGTTGTATTTATTTTATTATGCATGTGCTAACTTCTGGTTACTAAAACTACATGCTAGAGCACCTAAAATTGCAAGTACAACCGTAACAAATCAGCAAGGAGTTCCTGAACTATTGGTTGTCCTAAAAAAACAACAAAACATTTACATAACAATTGAAACTTAGAGCCAATATGTGGTCAAAGACAGACCCAGTTGACAAACTGATAGGACTTGGAAAATCTTCATGGTATCAGAGCTGAGGTGACTGAATTTTGAGCAGTTTGGACAACACATGTGTTGGTTGTCATATACATATTCTTGGTAGAATTTTGTAGACAACCATTGACTCATTCAATGGTTGTTAGTGGGAATATTTGTGTAGAGGACAGTTAGGCAGTTTTGGCAGTTTTGGCAGTTTTTCGTCAATCTCTTTTCACACCTATGGAGTAGGAGTGAGGTTGATTTGACTCGGCCTCTTTTCACACCTATTTTGCTAGGAGTGAAGTCGTAGGACTCTTGTCTCTTTTCACACTTGTGTTGACAAGAGTGAGGCAATGTTTCCTTGGAAGTTTGAGCATCGGTTGGGAGTGTAGTTCGGTAGACATGTCAGCATCTTAGATGTGTGTTGAGGACAGGCTAGTTGGGGCTAGAAATTGGTCACCTTGGAAAGCAAAGATGGTCTTTGTCTTAGAGGACCTCGAGCTATGGGACATAGTCGAGGCACCTATTCCAGTTCTTCTTGTCACTGCCCCCATCTTGTTGGAAGAGTTCAGGAAGAGGAACAACAAGGCAAAGAGGACCATCTGTGATGCAGTTCGTGATCATATCATACCCCATTTGATAGAGAAGACTTATGCATATGAGATGTGGTCATCTCTATGTAAGTTGTATGAGATCTCCAATGAGAACCAGAACATGGTTCTTCATGACTGACTCAGGGGCATTCACATTCTCAAGGATGAGTCGGTAACTTCATTCTTTGGTCACTACACTCAGATCAGAGACGAGCTTGGAGTCGTCGGAGAGGTGGTGGACCCTAACTCTTTTGTGAGGCAAGCTATGAATAGCTTCACCAAACCGTGGGGTCCATTTGTCTGTGGCATTGTTTCTAGGGATGTCATGCCTACATGGGAGAGGATGTGGGATGACTTGGTCTAGGAGGAGATTAGGCTTGTAGTCGAGGATTCTGAACAACAGAAGAAACAACAACAGTAGTCTGGTCAGGGTGATGAGGATATTGATCTTTGGACAAAGGGAAAGAAGAAGTCCAGTCGTGGGGGTCAGCAGGGTTCCAAGTTTGGGGCCACACCACAGGGGAGTGGAGTAGAGAGAAGCAATTGTCAGAGCAGTGGTCATAAGAGAGATATGAGAAAAGTGAAGTTCTTTGTTTGTAAGAAGTTCGGGCACTATGATGGACAGTTCCCTAACAAGAAGAAGAAGAGGTGTGGTACAACAACTACAGAAGAGGAGGCAGAGTTTCAGACACAGTTTCAGAGAGAGTGTGCTTTCCTCATATGCTTCACTTCAGTTGATATGACACCCAGTATATGGTATATTGACAGCGAGGCTTCGATCCATATGACTAGAGTTCGATAACACTTTTCTAATCTCAGAGACACCGAGGTTAGGATAGATATTTCTCTTGGAGATGACACATTGGTCATAGTTGTTGGGATTGGCACAGATACCTTTCGGAGAGATAGCATGCCACCTATATCATTCAGGGACGTTCTCTATATCCATGGGCTGAAGAAGAATTTGATTTCAATTTCCACCCTCCAGTACAAAGGTATTGATGTGACTTTTAGAAGCATCGAGGTACTCATTCATCCTCGGGGGTCTTCACTTGCCTCATGACAAGTCATTGGAGTAGGGATGGTAAACTATTCAGATTGATTTTTCAGCCTCTTCATGCATTGGCAGGGAGAAGTGACAGCAACAGACAGACATGTGATTTATGGCATTGTAAGATGGCCCACCTACATCATGGAGTTCTCGGAGGACTGAGAGAGGTTGTGACCAGAGTGCCACATATCAGTATAGAGCATCGGGATGTTTGTAGAGGGTGTGTGCTTGGTAAGTTTACCAAGGCCTTGTTCCCCAGCAGTGACACCAGGTCAACTGGGATACTGGATTTAGTACACACTGAAGTGTGTGGGCCCATGACTCGGAGGTCCTTGAGTGGTTTTGAGTACTATATCACTTTCATTGATGACTACTCAAAGAAGACTTGGATATATTTCCTTAAGGCCAAGAGTGAGGTCTTCACACAGTTCCAAGAGTTCAGAGCTCTTGTGGAGAACCAATCGAGAAACAGGATCAAAGTCTTGTGGTCAGATAACAAGGGTGAGTATTCCTCAAGACAGTTTGTAGACTTTTGTTCCCAACATGACATTAGAATACAAATGATCGTACCATACAACCCCCAGCAGAACGAAGTTGTCGAGAGGAAGAATCGAGCTACTATCGGTGCATCGAGATCCATGTTGCACGATCAGAGTTTTCCTTTGTACTTATGGGTAGAGGCATGTGCTACTGCAGTTTACCTGGAGAACAGGAGCCCCCACAGGATATTGGGGAAGATGACTCCCGAGGAGGCCTTCACTGGTAGGAGGCCCTATGTCGAGCACATCAGTATCTTTAGGTGCTTGACCTTTTCTCATGTCCCCTAAGAGAGGAGTACAAAGCTAGACCCCACATCCCAACAGGGGATTCTAGTTGGATACTCAGAGGTGTCCAAATTCTATCGCATCTACATTCCTCCACTTAGGAGAGTGGTGGTGAGAAGAGATGTCATATTTGAGGAGGATAGGGATTTTCAGATCTCTTGAGTCGAGATTCATATTTGAGGATGATGCAGAGGCATCGATTGCAGTCTCATATGGAGCACAACCTCAAGTTTTAGGTACACCGGTATCAGGGGTAACAGGGTCACCATGTACAGCTTCAGGGTCACAGTCAGAGGATATTCAGTCAGAGGGGGTACATACTTCAGGTTCTCAGAGTGTTGAGGCGAGTCCTGAGGCAGTCACTCTTGGGCAGAGAGACCTTACTTCTCCATTGACCACTTCAAGGAAGCTGAAACCTAGATGGTTTCAGAAGGCCCTGAAGGAGGCCAGAGAGAATGTAGAGGAGCCCAAGATCCAGATCAGGGAGAGCAGACCTCTAGTTAGATTGGGAGCATATTTTGCACTAGTGACGAGTATCAGGGATACTGAGCCACTGACATTTGCGTAGGTATTGGACCAGCAGGTCTTGAGAGAGGCCATGGTAGAGGAGTATGACTCCATTGTGCGCAATGATCTTTGGGAGGTGGTTCTGAGGCCAGTGGGGAAGTCAGTTGTGACTTCTAGGTGGTTGTACAAGACCAAGTTTGTTGTAGATGGAAGCATTGAGAAACACAAGGCCCGTTTTATAGCGTGAGGCTTCTCTCAAATTGAGGGAGTCGATTATGACGAGACATTGGCACCAGTTGCGAGATACACCTGAATCAGGAGTATCATTGACATATCAGCAAAGTTGTGTTGGAGCATTCACCATATGGATGTGAAGACCGCATTTCTGAATGGCTTTATTGATGAGGAGGTGTACATAGAGCATCCACAAGGGTTTGAGGTGAGTGATAGGGAGACTAACATGTGTCTTTTGAGAAAGGCACTTTATGGTCTGAAGCAAGCTCCTCGCCCTTGGTACTCATGCATAGATTCATACTTTCTTTAGATGTGCTTCAAGAAGAGCGATGATGATCCTAACTTATATTTCATCATTAGAGGTGAGGACATGGTTATTCTCATCTTATATGTCGATGATTTGTTCATCACTGGAGCCGAGGATCTCATATTTGAGTGCAAGATAGGACTTGAATCAGAGTTTGAGATGAGTGATATTAGATTGATGCACTACTTTTTGGGTATGGAGGTATGGCARGAGGAGGGTCACATATTTCTCGGGCAGGGGAAGTGTGCAACATATATTTTGAGCAGATTTCAGATGGAGGACTGAAAACCCATCTCTACACCTATGATTACCAACTGAAAGAAGCTTAGTGCTTCAGATAGCCAGTTGGTAGATGCCACAGTTTACAGGCAGTTGATTGGTTCACTCATGTATCTCATTAACACTAGACCAGATATTTGTTTTGTCGTGAACACTCTCATTCAGTATATGGTTGAGCCGAGGAGTGTTCACATGGTTGGGGAAAAACACATTTTGAGGTACATTACTGGGAGAGTTTATTATGGCCTAAACTATGTCAGAGGAGATGGAGTCAGTTTGGTTGGCTACACAGG
>JASDQU010103934.1:176308-191926 GCA_032191745.1 Picea mariana
TTAACACTAGACCAGATATTTGTTTTGTCGTGAACACTCTCATTCAGTATATGGTTGAGCCGAGGAGTGTTCACATGGTTGGGGAAAAACACATTTTGAGGTACATTACTGGGAGAGTTTATTATGGCCTAAACTATGTCAGAGGAGATGGAGTCAGTTTGGTTGGCTACACAGGCACAGACTGGGCAGGATGTGCTGCTGATAGAAAAAGCACCTCAGAGTGTTGCTTTGGTTTGGGGTCAGGACTTGTTTCCTGGTTCAGCCGGAAGCAGAAGAAAGTTTCTTTGAGTTCGGCCAAGGCATAGTATATGGCGGCCAATCTGGCCATTTGCGAGGCCATTTGGCTTCGTAAGATGTTGGTTGGTTTGTTTGGTCAGGAGATGCCACCAACCGTAATTCACTGTGATAATCAGAGTTGCATAAAACTCTCTGAGAATCTAGTGTTTCGTGACCGGTCGAAGCACATTGAGATCATGTACCACTTCATTCGCGATTGGGTTTAGAGAGGCATAGTTCAGTTGCAGTATGTATTGATAGATGACCAGGTTGCAAATATTCTCACCAAGGCCCTGCCAAGGGGTAAACATATCTACCTCAGAGACAAGATGGGCTTGGTGAGGAACACCTTCCTCAGTAAGAGGGAGTGTTGAGTTTTTGTACCTTGGGAGGTGTTCCCCATGTATTTCTGCTCTCCTAGACACATGTGAGATGTACTATGTACTTTGTGCCTTGTACTTTGTATCTAATTTCACTTTGACTTAGGATTTTTAAGTCAAAATTGAAATTTAATCATTTATGCCTAAACTGACTATTAACTCACTTTGTGGGTGAATTAGAGACATAAAGTGAACTTAGGGAACTTAACCCAAAGTGAGTTATTGAGTGAGATTATTTTTGAGTGATCTCAACCTTTGATTAGATGGGAGATGGGATGATCTCAACCATCCAATACTTAGGTATCCTTATGGAGGTTCAAGAGGGGTGCAAAAGGAAAAGGAGAGCTCATAACTTCATTTTCTCACTTGGAGAGGAAGAGAGGGATATTTGGCATAAGGTTTGTTGCATGAGGTGAGGATAGCTTGGGCGCATGCTTTCATGGAGGGAGACATCCAGCACAGAGCTTGGTTTATTTACTGAGGAGCTTTCATTATTGTGGAGGGTGCACTTGTTGAGGAGGGCACATCAGTAGTGGGGAGGTATTTGACCCATCAGATTGCAGTGGGATCAGTTGAAGAGGGAGGCCACACAACAAAGCTTCATTCTTTTGGAGGGGTTTTCCATTCTGAGCTAACATCTTGCATCTGGAGCAATTATGGTGGTTTTGAGAGCATTTATAGGGGGCACACCTAGTTCTTTTGGACTTGTATTCCAACTTGGATAAAGCTTCTATTGTATTAGGTTCATCTATATTTTGTACTTGTTGTATTCCACCATCTCATTTCCTCATATATAGACATATATCCCAAATTGGTTTTCCCTAGGGGGGTTTTATCCAGGGTCATGTTGACCAAAAATACCTGTGTACAAAATGATGTGTGTTAGTCTTTTAGATCTACTTATTTCCAACTGTAGGTGTGTTGTATTTATTTTAGTATGCATGTCTTAACTTCTGGTTAATAAAACTACATGCTAGAGTACCTAAAGTTGCAAGTACAACCGTAACAAATCAGCAAGAAGTTCCTGAATTGTTGGTTGTCCTAAAACATCAGCAAAACATTTACATAAAATTTGAAACTTAGAGCCAATCTGTGGTTAAAGACGGACCCAGTTGGAAAAATGATAGGACCTGGAAAATCTTCAACACTGAGAGTGTCGAGCATCGACGATATCAACAAACAAACACTTGTCAAAAAATCCAAGAGTTAGTTGCCCAACGCCAATTAACATCGACCATCAACACTCGATGATGTTCACAGAAAAAAGGTGCAAACGATTTGGCCGACGTCGAATGTCGATAGAGGTCAACGTTGGCAAATTAGAAAAGGAAAAAATGTATCCTTCAACTCATGCCCCTCTCCTTTCAGATGCTCGATCAATGATTATTGATGACCAGTCTAGGCCATCAATTGGGTCTCCCTTAAGACCTCCAAACTCATAAGGATCGCCCATCTATAGATTTCCCATTTGCACGCTTTCTGATATTTATGATTGTTTAATAAATTTCGCACATGTATCTCAATTAAATTGCATGCACTAGAACGTTATGCCTTCGTCTGCACCAGTATTGGCACTTTGAACATGTGTAAATCTATAAAATCCTCAAATGAGTAGAGTGCCTGCCTCCCGATCTTAAATATCGTTTCACACCAATCGATGACCGTTTGAAACCCCCAATAAACCATTCCAACCCCCCTTTTCATTGTTGATTCACTCATCGCATTTACTTCTAAGGCTAGTAACGTGATTCAAGAAATAAATAAAGATCTACAATAGATTATTTGTACTAAAGGGTGATGAGTTCAGGTGTGAGGGGCTAACTGATATTTATTTGAATGTATTTGTGAACCATTTCATAATTCGCACAGAACTATTTAATTTTTTCATGATAAGTCACATTGATCCAGTTTCGCTTAAGGATTGAGTTGTGCTGTATTTATTGCAAATATTGGGACTAGTGAGTACTCGACCTAGGAAAATATTCACGCAAAGGTATTTGTGATAATTTCCTCTGTAGTTTTGTCGATCGAAGGGATACTGAGTTAAGTTGTTGTATTGCAAGAAAGATTCCACCGAGACGACTATTAACTCGTCGATCACCAAAGACCACGAAGGGAGGAAATGAGCAAGGTAGAGAGGCATCCATCTTAGCCACTAAGAAGTTGGAGTTTTCCCCAAAGGCGAAGTCGATGGTAAAAATGTCATGGAACAAGCTAGTGATCCCACCTCCGCTTTTCAAAGATATAGAAAATAGCATGGCATCTAAGGTAGCTCTGACCTCCTAGCTTGATTTATACATCAAAATTCATTATGAATATTTCCCATAATTTGCGTCTCATAGCGACCCGAAGGTGAGGGAGCTGGGTGACCAAATGTTCCAGAACATCAGGCGTTTTTCATTATATATGGTGGCAGTTACGACCCCTGTCTTACCATGTGTGGAAACTCTAGAATGGATCATCCATCATGTCAACATAGAGATATGATTGCTAAATATCAAAGATGGAGTGTGTATCGATGTATTATTTCATACACCAGGAAGTGTTTGAACATTTTCATACACTAGAAATCTTAGTAAATGCCCTCTCATGGGGTGACCAGCCGATTCCAGAACCTGTAGACAAGGTGGTCGATGTCAAAACTATAGCTTATGACAGAAAGAGGCAGGTGGGCGTAAGAAGAACAAGAAAGAAGAGGAGACTCACTCTGGATAACGCAATGTTAATTACCATGGAAGAGACCATGTTGGATGTTAAGCATTCTAAGGTGAGAAAACTATTGGGAGCAAGCATGGCTATATCCACTACCACCATGGACAGAGCAAGAGAGGATGAGCATGAATTTGACTCTATGAGAGTTGAGTTAGTGTAGCTTAGGCATCAAGTGGAGTACTACTAGGACACCACACAGGTAGTTAGATTCATGAGAGTTGATCTAGTCGATATCTATAGTCAACTTAAGTCTAAAAGAGATTTTTTATGACCGAAATCATTGGCTACCAGGAGGAAACCTTGATGGGATTCATATCTTACAAAGACATGATGAACTGGTTTGATAAATATCATCACGTGTTATAGAAAATTGAGTACATTAGAGAAATACAGAAAGGTCGGGGAGTAGAGGAACATGGCATCATGATGCTCACAGACGAGAGCCTGGTTAGGTTCAAAACAACAACATAGTATTGGGTACAATTGATAAGTGAGCTACATCGAAGGATGCAGGAAATATGAGAAGAATGTCTCGAGAATTAGAACAACCTCAATCAAAAGATGAGAGACCTTTAATTCCCCGAATTCGATACACCCGTCGATTTTTTCAACTTGCACGCGATAGTCCAGAAATTCAAGGAGATTGATGCTAAATTTGAAGCGGAATTTCAGGAGATATGAATACTTGAAAAGGGGCAAATCATGAGATTCGTTGACAGACCGATCAGGGTAGCATGGGTCCTGTTATCACATAAAGTTGTCAAGGGTCATATGTGTTTGTTGTTTATACCTAAGTCTGTACCCTTGCCTCATCTCTCTCTCTCTCTTTCTTTTGCACCACCAAGTCCTAGAAACTTTCCCTCTAACTGATAAAGTTGTTTTCCCCCTTTTTTGATGACATGGTTTCCCTTAGTGTCTTGCTTGACCAAGTCTCGACCCGAAGATTTTCTATTTTTCTCGAAGAAGGACAATCTCTCATCATCATTTTGTCTTGAATTATTGGTCTTTTTGTTTCCTGAGCCCACAACAAGTCATCCAAGTCCTTGTTTACATAGGAAGCAACCATGAGCAAAAGGCGCAACACCAAAAGCGGTCTATTGTGGGCTCAAAGCAAGCAAACAGGAAGATTCAGTTTTCAACAGCGAAGATCCCCTGTGAAGTTCATACTAGCGACCCTCGGTCATTCAAAATTATAAAGTTGTGTGAGGTTTAGTGCCAGATAGACACCCCAGAGTTAAAGATCAAGTGCCACGCGTCCTTATCCATCAGACGATCATGATTTACTTCGGGAATCCGGGCTTCAGGAGTTTTATATTCTCCCCTCTCGCTTTCATCTGAAGTGTTTTCTCCCAAAGTCCACCAATCGTTGTCGTGTGTCCTTCTCTAATAGACAGGTACAATTTGCTTCGAAGTTCGGGTTTCGGGAGTTCCAGCACTTCTCTATTTGGTTTCCTCCGGAACACATTCCCGCGGAGTGCATGGATCTCTGTCGCGTGTCCTCTCAGATCTGGCGGCTCAAATCCGCTCCGAACTCCGGAGCTTCAGCGTTCTCGCTCCCTCCTGTTAGGATATTTAGACACTTATGAGTTAGTTAAGATCTACTTGGTCTAATCTGTCGTCAGGTAAAAGTGTGTTTCTTAGTGTGTTTCTTTGGTATGCATTAGTATGCATTTGTAGTTAGGAAATCTGACGGTCACGATATGTTCCCGACATAGAGTGATTTGATGGTTCATACTCTCCTCGATCTTAACAACCATTGATATGTGGCTTAACACCCGATTGGTCCATGTTATCTATTTAAAGAGCATGGAGGGTCATTTGTCGATGATCGATTGTGAGAAACTCTGTTGTAAAATCTCCCTGTAATCTTTTCTTTTGTATTAATAAACTGTTCCAAGTGGCCGCGTTGGCTGGGGTCGTAGATGTTTCGCCGTAGGGGTTTTACCATGTGAAAACATTGGTGTGTTGATATTTGATTTGGTTATGTGAGTGGTTACTGAAGGTGTTTGTCCTCTGTTGGAATACCTGTGTTGTCCAACATGGTATCAGAGCTTGTTTGAAGATCCGCTCTTGTTGTAGAACGAGATCGTGAAGTCGAGTTGTCTCATCTCCATTTTCTATCATTTACATACATTTCTGGGCTGAGAGGATTGTTCCATTGCATCCAGAGCACTCATTTCATTCAGGAACACTTTTCTTTTCACTCGAAAAAGTTTCTGTTTGCCCAAGATATGGCCATTACAGTCAGATCCGAAGGTATAAAGTTTGAATACGCATTTTTTAAAATTTTTGTAGAGTAGTGTTTTGGTTTTATTTCAGTTTTGTATTATGTATTTCTAAGTTGCTACTCTTTTAGATCTGTGTCTGCTCTTTTCCCCGCACCCTGTGCGATTTCGGAAAATCAGAAACGGATAGGAAAAGGTGCATCTTCCAGGTAAGCTAACCGAGATCTAACCCTTGTTGTTATCGAGAAGCGAAATTTTTTCCTTGTGTTAAAAGAGTTTTCTTTTAGCACGCTCTCCAATGTCGTCTTCCACAACAACAACAAAAACAACACCCCCAATCCTCCTTCTGAACATTACAATATGTTTTTCTATACTATTTGGTTAAAAGTTGCCTTATTAAGTAAGAGGTCTTGAGTTCAAGTCTCTCTTTTGTTACTTTTGTTGAAACAATTCATGCTAAAATTGTAAAGTGTATTTCATTTCAAGTATAAAAGTGAATCACTATAAGTAGATTTAATATTTTATTTTAGAGTTGTTTATTTTGCATGAAGTAACTTCATTGTAAAAGTGATCCCCACTTCTCTTTATAAAAGTGGGTCATTTCATAAAGCAACTTACACCACCACGTGGTCCTTTGGTTATCATTTATGCCTTTTTTAAAAATGGCATAACTCTCACATCCGAAGTCATTTTTAAGTGTCGTTTTTTTAAAAACCACATAACTTTTCGAGATCTTTCCATTCAGATCATCAGTTTCAGTTTTTAAATATATATTATCTACATATTTAATATGGCTTCTACAAGTAATCTCTTACTTACTAGCACCAACTACTTCTAATGGAAATCTCATATGGAGAATTTATTAAGAATTAAAGGCTTGTACCGGATTACCTTGGGAAAGGAAACAACACCCACTGATGTTGATAAGAAATCCAAATTGGATAATAGGAATGACTAAGCACGTGGATTAATCAGAATGCCCATCTCTCCTGATTTAAGGTTCCGCCTTCAATCAATTGATAAACCCAAGGAAACTTGGGAAAATATTGAATCTGTGTTTGGTAAACACAATATTATTCAAGCAAAACAGTTAGACAATCAAGTACTAACTTTAATTCCAAATGATTTTTCTTGCATTGAAGACTATCTATCTAAGTTTAAAACACTCAGAACTTTATGTGAAGAATGTAAGATAAAGAGAGACGAAGATCGTTGCATCTATCTTATTTTTTCTAAGCTAGGTAATGCATATTCTATGTTTGTATCTACATTTTATGCCATGCAAGAGGCTCTAGTGGCAACTTATCAAAAACCCAGTCTTGAGAAATTTTGTGATGCTTTGATTAGAGAGTAAGATAAGCTATTACAACTTGGAGTGATCAACACCGCAGGTACCTCCAACAAAGCCTTAGTTGCCCATTAGAAAGATAAACCCAAGAATACTAAGAAGCAATATCCCGCCACAACAACAAACAATATAAGGGCCCCAAACCCACTCAGATAGCTTCTTCTCCCAATGGAGACAAAGGAGAAAAACATAAAAATAAGAAGACTGACAAACATTGCAACTTGTGTGATAAATATGGTCATGATGAGTCCAAATGTTTCAAAAAGATGGCATCTTTAGAAGCAACGATGAAGAAGCACAACATCATTATTGATTCTTCTTCTTCTTCTCATGGACATGCACTTTCAGCTTCTGGTTTCTCCTTCAATACAACTTCTACTTATACTTCTACTTCTACTTCTGGTGAGTGGCTTATTGATTCTGGAGCATCTTATCATATGGATAAGGATAAAGACATATTTTCTACTCTAAATGAATGTAACACCAAGAAAATATTTGTTGGTGATGATAGATCTCTTAGTGTTGAAGGATCTGGAACAATTCAAGTAGAAAATGGCCATTTCAATGATGTATTATGTGTTCCATGTCTTTCTTCTAAACTTCTATCAGTATATCAAATCACTCATTCAGGTGAAGGTAAAACCGTAGAGTTTTCACCTCACCAAGTTGTAATCAAGGATCTAAAAGATCTTAAGCATGTTCTTGCAACTGGAATTGTTGATGATATTACCAGGTTGTACAAGTTTGACAACTTTGGGTCATCATCTTTTTCATCAGTTTTTGTTGCTCATAGCAATGACTTGAGCAAACTTTGGCATGAGCGGTTTGGTCATCTAAACTATCTCTCATTGCAGCAACTATGTAATCAACAGATGGTGACTGGTCTTCCTCTTGTTTCATGCAGAGATGGTGTTTGTGTCGGTTGTATTCTCGGCAAACATCATCGGGAAAATTTTGACAAACGTGCCTCTTGGCACGCCTCAGGTCCTTTGCAGCTTGTTTACAGTGATTTGCGTGGTCCACTTTCTTCTCCTTCTTTTTTTGGGTGCAAGTATTTCTTAACTTTCATTGATGACTTTTCCAAACGTACTTGGGTTTACTTCTTAAAACTTAAGAGCGAAGTTTTTGACAAGTTTTTGGCCTACAAGGCCCTTGTAGAAAAGAAATATGGACATCAAATTCAAAGGTTAAGAGCAGATAATGGAGGCGAATATGTGAACAACAATTTTACAAGTTACTGCACTACACAGGGAATCCAAATGCAACACATTGTTCCATATACACCACAACAAAATGGTGTTGTTGAGAGAAAGAACCACACATTAAAATAAATGGTTAATTGTATGATCCAATCTAAGGGATTAAGTCTAAAGTATTGGGCAGAAGCCATCAACTGTGAAAATTACATAGTAAATCACACTCCCACAAAGGCTCTTAAAAATATAACACCGGAAGAAGCTTCGACTAAAATTAAACCAGATGTAAGTCACTTCTGTGTATTTGGCAGTATAGCATGGGCTCACATTCTTGATGAGAAAAAGAAAACATTGTAGCCTAAAAGTGAGAAGTGTATATTTGTTGTTTATTTTGAAGATGTCAAAGGTTATAGACTTATTCAAACACATTGTAATGAAATTATTATTAGAAGAGATGTTAAATTTGATGAAAATCTCTTGGCCTGCGAGCCTAATTCGACGTTTGTGCCTTCTTTGGTCTACGAGCCTAATTCGACGGTTGTGCCTTCTTCGATTTGCGATCCATCTTCAGTGTGTGTGCCTTCTTTGGCCTACGAGCCTAATTCGACGGTTGTGCCTTCTTCGGCTTGCTATCCATCTTCTGCGTTTGTGACTTCTTCTATTCTGGTTTCTTCTTCAGATGATGACAGTGAGGATGAAAATCCACCTTCGCCTTCTCACCCTCCTTCAGATGAGTCCTTTGAACCTGAACCAGCACTAGCTCCACCGCTTCCTAGATGGGTTCGTTCGACACGAGAAGAAGTTGGTGATCTTGTTAGTGATCCTTCAGATCAACATTGGACACATTCACAGTTCCATCGAACCTCTTCTCTTTTGGCTCAAGTTTCAGAAACTCATGATCCAGAGACATTTGCAGAAGCTTCAGGT
Organism: Picea mariana; assembly: GCA_032191745.1. Lineage (NCBI taxonomy): Eukaryota > Viridiplantae > Streptophyta > Pinopsida > Pinales > Pinaceae > Picea > Picea mariana. The sequence continues at coordinate 185,373 of JASDQU010103934.1, forward strand.
CATCTAGATTGGGATACACCAATTAATGAAGAGTATTGTTCTTTAATGGAAAATGATACTTGGGATATTGTACCTCTTCCAAAAGGAAGAAAACTTGTCAGATGTAAATGGGCCTACAGAACTAAGTATGCATCAGATGGAAGTGTTGAAATACACAAGGCTTGATTAGTTGCCAAAGGATTTTCCCAAGTTGAAGGAATTGACTATAATGAAACCTTTGCCCCTGTAGCCAAAATGTATTCCATCCGCCTTGTTCTTGCCCTTTCTACCTCACATAAATGGGAGTTCCATCAGATGGATGTTAAATTTGCCTTCTTGCACGAAGATTTTCAAGAAGAAATCTACATGCAACAACCTCCTGGCTATGTCTAGAATGACTCTAGCCTTGTTTGTCGCCTTAAGAAATATATTTATGGTCTCAAGCAAGCTCCCTGAACTTGCTATGCCAAAATGGACAATTTTCTTATTGCCACTGAATTCTCTAAATGCCATTCTGATCCTAATGTCTATACCAAGAAAGTAGGAAGCCATCCCATAATCCTTGTCCTTTATGTTGATGACCTTATTCTTACTGGTAGTGACTCAAAACTATTAAACCATGTGAAAACCAGCCTTAAGAAGAAATTTGAAATGACAGACTTAGGTTTTTTGCACTATTTCCTTGGCCTACAAGTTTTGCAAACCAATGAAGGAATTTTTCTTTCCCAGTCTAAGTATGCTTGTGACCTTCTTCATCACTTTCACATGGACAATTGTAAACCAACCGCTTCTCCCCTTTAGTATGGAGTCAAGCTTACTGCCACCTGTACTTCTCTCGAAGTTGATGCCACCTTGTATCGTCAGTTAGTTGGTAGCCTCTTATAATTGACTCATCTTGATCTTTCCTTTGTTGTTGGTCTTGTTGCCCGATATATGGAAACACCCCATGAAAGATATTAGAAAGAAGCTAAAAGGATACTTCGCTATGTCTGTGGTACCGTTCAGTTCGGTATACATTACAGTTCAGGGGGGACTCCTTTATTGGTTGGTTTCACTAATTTAGATTGGGTTGGTGACCTTGATGATCGGAAGTCTACTGCAGGTTATGCTTTCAGCCTTGGTTCAGGACCTGTCACTTGGGTCTGTAAGAAACAACAGGCTATTGCACTTTCTTCAACATAAACAGAGTACCGAGCAGCGGTAAATGCAAGTCAAGAAGCCTGGTGGCTTCGACAGATCCTTTCAGAGTTTGGATTCCAGTAGCAGCATCCGACCAACCTTTGGTGCGACAATCAAAGTGTCATCAAGCTCGTCAAAGACCCAGTTCAACATCATCGTAGAAAACACATCGAGATACACATGCACTTCATCAGAAAGCTCATTCATGATCAAGTTATTGAAGTGCTCTTTTTCCCTACAGAAGATCAAGTTGCAGACATTTTCACAAAGTCTCTTACAGAAGCGAATTTTTTCAAACTTCGATCTATGTTAGGAGTTCATGAAGTTTTCATTAAGGGGGGATAGGCTCTAATACCGCCTTCCTTCTCCTATTGTGTCACGATTGTAAATCCTTCAATCCTATCCCAAGTTGTTCTTAAGGGAGGATGTTAGAATATTTAGACACTTAGGAGTTAATTAAGATCTACTTGGTCTAATGTGTCGTTAGGTAAAAGTGTGTTTCTTAGTGTGTTTCTTTAGTATGCATTAGTATGAATATGTAGTTAGGAAATCCGACGGTCACAATATGTTCCCGACATAGAGTGATCCGACGGTTCATACTCTCCTCGATCTTAACGGCCATTGATCCGTGGCTTAAAAACCGATTGGTCCATAATCTCTATTTAAAGAACATGGAGGGCCATTTGTCGATGATCGATTGTGAGAAACTCTCTTGTAAAATCTCTCTGTAATATTTTTCTTTTTCATTAATAAATTGCTCCAAGTGGCCGCGTTGGCTGGGGCTGTGGATTTTTCCCTGTAGGGGTTTTACCACGTGAAAACATAGGTGTGTTGATATTTGATCTGGTTATGTGAGTGGTTATTGAAGGTGTTCATCCTCTGTTGGAATACCTGTGTTGTCGAACACCTTCTTGTTTGCAAATTCCCAAAGTATTTATGTTGTAGAGTTTCAGTGCTTTCACCACCTGTCCATCTAACGCTGACACATGGCACTCAATCCATGAAACTTTGGGAATATCATCCGCTTGTTTCCAAGTGACGCATGCCACCCTCTTTTCCCTGACACATCAACATAGTGACATCAGGTCAACACATCAGCTTCGTGAGAGTGTCACTCTGGAAGTTTTCCATCCAGAGCAAGCACAGTTCTCCGAAGCCCGGAGCCCCGAAGTCCCAAAATATTTAAATGATAAAAGAGGCCTAATACAGGTTTAATTAGTGATAAGCACACACTAATCAATTCGCAAGATCGACACTCCGGGAGTTATATACACTTTTCATTCAAATTCTCCCGAACTTCAAAGTGCTGAAGACACCTGGCACCCATCAATTCCGACGCGTGGCACTCATTTTTTAGAGACACGTGGCATCCATCTAGCACTGACACATGGCACTCATTTCAAGCATTTTTGGACATGTCTTTAGCCTATTTTCGGGTGACACATGTCACCCCTCCGTCCACGACACATATCAACATAGCGACGTCAAGCCGCCATGTCAGTTGCGGGAGATCATCCTCCGGGAAGAATTTTTGTTCAAGCGTCAAGATTAATGTCATTTCCATCTGCGGTTTTAATGGATCCTAGAATTGGCAGACAGATAGAACTTTAGTGGTGGTGCTAAATTTAGCAGGTGCGCCCATATCAACGACCACGTCTCATTGCGGGGACGCAACATGCTCGAATGATAAAATTCTTTAGCGGTCCTGCAATCGAAACCATGGTATAGTAAAAGAGCTACGTGGCGGAAGGTGGTGAATTGTGGGCTCAAAAGCGGTGTGGATCCAAACCTCCTTTGACGGCCCCGAAATCACGTGTGCATATAACATTGTATCCGACAGCGACAGGTGGTCTCCCACTAGTCGTCCATCCGCGCTCCAATCCCGAGGAGGATTCAGTTAATGAGAAAGGACTGGTAGTTGAAACCTCAGCTCAGTCCATAAATGGAAAGCATAGAATTATGGCTAAGGAGATAGAGTTGTCAACCCAAGGTTTTGCGATGGACAATTTTTCCTGCAGGTCTATGCCGATATGAGCTTGCGTCTAACAGACGAATACACGCACAGTCTGATAGAAGGTTACACAGACGTAAATATTTGAATGGGATGGCCATATCACACTCCTGGTAGTTGTGGACTGATCTGAGTATAAGTAGATGAGTTCAAGATTTTGTTAAGGTCGTCAAATAGTTGAGCAGAGCTCCCTATTTTGTAATATTTGATAACATAGTTGTTCTTTGGTTTTGTATGATACTTGAGACTTTCGCGTTAATAGAAGTCATCTTCTTTCATCGTCTCGTGTAAACTGTGTTGAAATAGTCGAGCATGGAGGATCCATTCGAGGGTTGTAGCTGTATTGTAATGTAGGTTTGATTATAATGTTGTAGCTATATTGAGGATCCTTTATAAATGAAAAGAAATTATGAACATTAAATCGTATTCATTGATCTAGTGACAACCACGAAAATATGCCAATATATTTAATTCTTGACCATAAGAGTGATTAATTCATGACCATAAGAATGATTAATCCTATCAACTTAATAACTATATTTATAGATTCTAACATATCTATCAATAGCCTTTGAAATTCTCCAAAACCCTAGCATATCTATTAATAACTTTTGAGACTCAAAACCTTAATATGAGCTAGGCAATTAAACAAATTTTATTTTATTATTTAATTGAAAAAATAAAATAAAAAAAACATTAAAAAAATTCAAAATAAAATAAAAAACTTTAAAAGAACGAACAATGAAGTCATTCATATAATACCATAGTTTTTTTTTTAGTTTTTCCACACAATTATAGATGAGTTCTTAATAAACATGTTATTGTAAATTAATACCTTTTATTTAAGAAAATTTAAATCAAATACCTTTTATTTAAGGAAATTCAAATCAAACATTAATGATATCAATTAAATAACCAATAACAATTAATTAAACTAATTCAATAAGTTACAAACTTAATAATGTTATAATAAAAAAAATTAAACTGAAACTTTTTACTAATTCAGAATTATAAAAATAGTGAAATATTTAATAACAATTAATTAATCTAGCTCATTAAATTAATTTTAAAATTAGATTATTATAAACATATGGTATTGAAATATGAGAGGTTTACTTCTTACTCTATATTTTATTTTTATATGATTATATTTGTTAATTACATCCAATACTAGTCAATTGAATTTGAAATATGAGAGGTTTACTTTATATTTTATATTTTATTTTTATATGATTATATTTGTTAATTTTATATTTTATTTTTATATGATTATATTTGTTAATTGCATCCAACACTAATAATTGAATTTAACCCGAAGTGGTTTGTGACGAAGGGTATTTTCCTTACCTAGTTTCAATTCCTACAAATTACATATTTAACTCCTTAAATGAGTACATTATTTGAAATCACAATAAAACAGATATGCTAAAAATTTGTGTAAAGCAAAGCATTAATTAAAATAAGAAATATACAGATGTCAAAATTTGAAAAATAGCAGTCTAAGATTCCTACACACGTACCACACTTGTCAAAAGACCTGTTCATGACTCGCCGTTTGAACGCTACAAGATACTCGAACCTCTGAAAATTCCCTGTTATGGCTTCCTGCATCATTTTTACGCTCGCTACCCAAACCTGCAACTTCAAATATTCTTACGAAGAGATCGATAATTTTAATTCTCCTGCTAATATTCGATTTTGAGGTGTCCGGTTGATAATCTGCGGCAGTCTCAGTCCCTATGAATGATTCTCACAGCGAACAAGCTTCCCCCGCTGCGAACGATGGCGTCGCTGCCGAGCAAGACGCACATTCTGAAGCAAATGTCGAAGTCAAGCACACGAAATTACGGGCAAGGACGAAGCATATTATTTTCTGAAGCAACCAATCTTAGTGTTTCCCGGCGCCGGAAACCGGACCATATTTGTGAGTACCCTGTCGTTCCCCGCTGCTGCAATTCCTCCTTTTCCGTTCATTTCTCGGCAGAAAACCCTAACCCTCGCATCAATCCCTCGGTAGACCCTAATCCCGCCATTCCGACCCCGGGGCCGCCCTCGATTCCACCGGAAACCATTCCAAATTACCCTCATGACCCCCGAATTCCGCAGAATCCCGATCCGTTGCCGCCGGAAGTGCCAGCCGTGCCGGAGATTCCTCCAAGCCCCGATCCTTCGTGGCCTACAGAGGTCCCCAACGTAAACCCTGCTCCCCAACCGGAAATTTTTCCTCCCAGCCCAGATACCACCAATCCTGTGCCCCCGCCCCTGGAAGTCCCGCTGAGGCATCCTGAGTATTTTAGCGGTATTCGGGATCCTTCCATTTTTCCACCCAGCAATCCGCCTCCCGATATTCATCCTCCGATTCCCCCTGTTCCTCCCGGCAATCCGCCTTCTGATTTCCCGCCGCCCGGTCCTCGACGGCCAAATGTTCCGCCGATGCCTTCACCGGATATCCCTCCGTTTCCGGACCCTCGGCCGCTGGATCCATTTCCTCCCATTCCCTCGCCGCCAGTACCAGACATGTCCGTGCTGTTTCCTTCGTTTTTATATTTCAAATGATTGGAATCATTTGAATTCTGTAAAATATTTCTTTCCGTATATAGACCTTTGAAGTGTTGTTTACACTTATCTGTCCATAGTGGATATTATTGCTCTTTTAATATAGACTTTAAATAAAGTAATTATTTTTAACGATATGCATATCAGACCGATGATTGCTTTTGAATCCAACTAAAAATACCCTGACTTTCATGCTTTAAACTGTTTTGTGAAATGGATTTACTATTAGTCTTCATGTTTTAACTATTTTGTGAAATGGATTTCCTATTATTTTTCATGTTTTAACTATTTTGTGAAATGGATCTACTATCATTTTTCATGTTTAACTATTTTGTGAAATGGATCTGCTATTTTGTTATAAAAAATAACAACCTGTGGCACATAACATATAAACAAAATTATAAATGTTTCACTCTCTCTCTCTCTTAAAAAAATATATATATTTTTAAAGGGTGGTCTACCTTACAAAGAGATTACTTGTAAATGAGGCTTGAGTGTCAATTGAAATATCCGAATGAATAATTGTTTTTTACTATCTGAATGAATAATTGTTTTTTTACTAGGAAAATTACATGATTGAGAATAAAATTTTAATAATATTGAAAACAAAATAAGTTATAAAAAACAAAAATATTTGTGTGGTGGTGAGGTGCATTTTTTATAGCAAGATCCACATGGCCCTTCCTAAACATTGGGTAGTAAGATCATCAATAGGCATAAAAATGTTATTTTCTATGGAAAATGTCAAAGTATACATAAAAAGGGCAATGAAGAGGCATGTCTAAAAATGTTCATTGCCCTTTTTACACGTAGAAGGGCATAAAATAGT
>JASDQU010103934.1:201942-212618 GCA_032191745.1 Picea mariana
TTTTTATCATTTTTGTTTTTGGAATAAGCTGTTGCAAAGGTTTCAAGGAGGAGAGAAAGGGCTTATACCCTCCTAGATTTACCTTGTTAGATTTTACTTTCCCTAGGGAGTAAAAGGGTTTACACCCCTAGGGAGTAAAATGGTTTACACCCCTAGGAATATAATAGTATAACCTATTACAAGAATAATCCATAACCCATTTGGAAAGGCACTAACAATTTATTGCATTGGAGAAATAAAATACTTGCATCAGAATGCGTGCTTTTTCGAGATATTGAATTTGTTCAAGTTGAAATCTTTTTTTATTGTTATAAGCTTGCTTATGCCATAAGGGAGTCCTCTTTAGGCCAATAAATTTGTTTATGTTATAAAATTAAAGCTACAACCATTAGGGCTACAAAAAAACTCTCTCTTTTACTTGTTGCACACTTACCAACTACTGGAATTTACTTGTAAATGTCTATTATTGTTCTACTACTCATTGTCTATCTTTATGAAGAATTACTTGTTAATTTTTGTGGTTGGATTTTGCTTCTCTAGAATTTTTTTTCTACAACCACTTGGATTATATAATGAATTTATGATAACATCTAATAAACAACCCTAATCACCACCAAAATATCACTTTAATCATTGGAAGTTAGACTAGTCTTTGCTAGCTTTATTTTTGATATCTTGTAGTAGATTTTGGATGGTTAAATTTGAAGGAATTTCCATTTTATGTTGCTGATATATATTTCTATAACTGCTGCAAATTTGTGACAACAAGGTTTCTTTCTTGTTCCCCTTGGTTTAAAGGCTTATATATCCATTCTTTGACTTGTTCTAAGCAGGGCTAACATTGTTTTGCAGGTATATATCACTTGGAAACCATGTGTCCTTCTACAAGACTCATTTTAAAGCCTTCCATCATCTCCATAATTTACCTATAGGGGGATCTCCTTCGATCATTTCCATTTTCCATATCATTTCCCCCCCAGGGTCACTTGGGATCCCCCACTTATGTAGGATTTCTCCTTCACTAAGGAAGAAGGGAGGGTTTATCTAATGTGACAGTGGGTATAATATCCCATATTTATCACCATATTTTGGATTGGGTTGGGATTTTCCAAACCTATAGTTTACACGATAACATGAGGAAACAATCCAACTTTTCTACAACCAAACTAGCCCCTACCCTTCAAACTATAATAAGAGGAAAAAATCCAACTTATATACAACCAAAATGGCCCCTAACCTTCTATTTCCTTTACCCTTATGTTTCCCCTATATGTTTTTCTCTATTATTACCCCCACCCCCACCCTCACCCTCATATATGAGGGTGGTGGTGGGGGGAATAATAGAGAAAAACAAAATATATTTTTCTCTATTATTCCCCCACTCCCACCCTCATATATGAGGGTGAGGGTGAGGGTGGGGAGAATAATAGAGAAAAGCATATCAGGGTGGTATATGAGGGTGGGAGTGGGAGGAATAATAGAGAAAATTATTTTTTTCTCTACTATTCCCCCACCCCCCACCCCCATATGATAGGAGGAAACACTCCAAATTATTTACAACCAAACTAACCCCTATCGTTATGTTGTGTACCTACCCTTATGTTGTTATAGGGAAAGGGAGAGTTGGTCTCCATGTTAAACAAACAAGGAAATGGAGAGTTGGTCTCCATGTTAAACAAACTATGGAGCTTTGAAAATTCAAACAAAAATTATGTTTCCCCTACCCTTATGTTGTTACAAGGGCCCCTACCCTTATGTTATTATAAGGGCCCCTACCCTTATGTTTCCATTACCCTTATGTTTTTATAAGGGGCCATATAAGGGAAGATACCCTTATGTTGTTACAGGGAACTCTGTTGTTATAGGAAAACAAAGAGCTCGTCTCCATGTTAAAAAAACTAACAAATTGTGTTTCTTTGAAAAGTCAACAAGGAAGTCACTAGCTTCCTCGCGTCTTCGAACATCTAGGGTTTGAATATTTGAAAAGTCAACAAGAAATTCACTAACTTCCTCATGTCTTCAAACATATAGGGTTTGAATCCACTTGGTGTCTTGTGTTTCTTTGAAATGTCAACAAGGAAGTCACTAGATTCCTCACGTCTTCGAACATCTAGGTTTTGAATCTTTGAAAAGCCAACAAGCAATTCACTAACCTCCCCACATCTTCGAACACATAGGGTTTGAATCCACTTGGTGTCTTGTTAACTTATAGAAATAGACCTTGGAAGTGATTTTGAACATCTAGGGTTTGAATCCATTTGGTGTGGTTTGAATCCATTTAGGGTTTGAATCCACTTGGTGTCTTGTTAACTTATAGAAATTCAGTAGATTCCTCACGGCTTCGAACATCTAGGGTTTGAATATTTGAAAAGTCAACAATAAATTCACTAAATTCCTCACTATTGAGATCAATTCCTACTTTCTAAATTTCCCTCCCCTTTTCTATTTGCCCAACTTGTTTTCTCCCTTTCTTTTCCCTCTTCTATACCTACCTATTTTCCCCTTTCCTTTTTTCCCTTCTACTCTTCCTTTCTATTTCTATACTTAGTTGTTTTTTCAGAATGACGGGTTCCCATGTTGGCAAACTTGTGAATCCTCATCTCCATCCATACCCTCACATCACGAGTTTGAACGACCACCACACTATCCTATACTTAGCCTATTTTTCAATCACAGGTTCTTGTGTTGGCGGGGTCGAACTCTCATAACCCATGTTCCGTGATATACATTTTTCATCCAAAAGATTCTTGATCTACATTTTGACCATTGGACCCCCCCCATATCCTAAGTATCTCATCTCTCCTTTTTTAGGTTCGACCAACCGTGTTACAACACTTAGTCATTTTCGACCTTCTGCAATTGTGGGTTCACGGGTTCAAAAAATCCTCAAATCCTATTTCGCTCTTGTCTGTTCCCACCACATTCGCATGTTTCCCAATACAAATTTAGTATGATTTAATGCTAACAACTTATAATGTAGGTTCCATAAATATTTTCATTAATAAGTGAAGGGATCAAGGAGATCTCCTATTAAAACGCATTAAACCAGGATTTGTGAAGGATTATATTATCCCTCTCAAGTGTTCATTTTAAACGTTATCTGGAGCAAAGGAATGCTTTAGTCAACTTGTGGAAGAAACTCGAAAATATTTCTGTGGAGATACATTGAAAATTTTCGGTGTGAGGACCAAAAATTTCAGTGGTCCAGAGCATACTCTTACTACTCATCCCCTTCTTCCCAAAAGGAAGTACTTTGGACGTTGGGAGATATATTCCAAGCTAGAGGATCATTCAATTGTGGGACCATTCCCTGTCTCTCTGTCTCCTCAGGTATTTTGTAAGATGTTGAGACTTCTCGAGCCAACGCTTACCTTCAAGGGTGAATATTGCAGAGAATTATTAAAGAATCATGACAATGGGTTGGACCTCTTACCTGAGTTCATGGACAAACCAACGACCATCCTTGAGGAAATCTCGAGATTGTAGGTTGGCTAATTTAAAAATTCTTTTCGGGAAATTGCTTGGATTTTCACGAGGGTAACATGACAAGAAACTACAACCAACATTTTCCGCATGATTATTTACATTTTATACTTTACGTTCAAGGAACATGCCATATTCGATTGGGGCAAGTTGATTTCCATTGAAATCTCTTTCCAATTGTCACAATACAAGAAGGAGAAGAAATTCTTTATGTCTTCTTATTTGGTTTTCGCAATATCACATTGTTGTCAGTTTCCGAGGTTATTTGTGTGTAAGAAGGTAAACTGTCAATTCGACTCGATAACCTTCTGGTATCAAACATTATGGAGGCACAAATCCTCCCAACATTTTTATGAAGTTTTTATTGAATTTTTCTCAGTTTTTAAAGGTTTTTTGTTTGGAAAGGACACCCCCCCGAATGTCTGACCAGGAAAGTAAGTTACTGGATAGGAAGGGGACACTGGAACAAATGGATAATTACATCATCATAAGGATTTTCGGTTGCAAGGAAAATCCTTCCTTCCTTCCCTACCACATATCTGACAAAATGTTTGTTGTTGAAGTAGCAAGGAAGTACAACTACTTATTGCATTTTTTCCATGAAAAGAGAAAAAAGAAATTCATACCTCTTCCTTGGAAAGTTGGGGACTTCATATTCATAAATATGAACAATATTGATGAATTTGCAGGCCACTTCCATAGCTTGAATATAAGATATGATGAAAGGATAAAAGGGTTCGACCCTAACAGAATTTTTGTAGAACATTTACTGGCAATTGGCTTCAACAATTATTTTATTAATAATGTTCTGAATGAGGATGAATATAATGACTCAGGCACTCCTCATGACACTGGCAACCTGGAAACAATAATCATTACAAATGAGTCATCCAAACAGAAAGGAAAAGGTCCCAGTGAGAAGAGTGCCCAATCCCCATCTGTCACTCTAAAAACTACAACATCTCGGAGTAGTGCTCCAATGACCCACCAAATTAAGAAAGTGACCCACATTTCTTCAGGCATAGGAGGAGATAAGAACCCTCCTTCGGGAAAAATTGAAACCGCCCACAAACTTCCCTTGAGGAAGAAAAGAAAAAATATTGTGCAAGAAGAGGAGGGACCTCGAGCCAAAAGCGACACCCACGACATCTCCCTTGAGGATATGGAACTCGATATTGACATTGGAAAAGTGTTCCCCAACACTGATCAACCAAAGAACATGGCTCACCAAAGTCCACTGATGGAAATAACTGAGAGCGAGACCTTCGATGAAGAACAGTATTTTGTATTTTAGAGCGCTATTTTTTACATCGAGTCCAAAATTTTAATTATTGAGAAAATAGATGTAAAGAATAAAAAGGGGAAATCTCATTCAGAGGTTAACCTGTGGAACATGCAGCCTTCCCAAATTTCCCAAATTCACTGAGCAACTGTAGATGATCTAAATGATTCTATCGGAGGCCTTGAAGAAGAGAACGCCAAGTTAAAGGAAATATTCAAAGAATTGGAAGAAGATTTAATGTCTCTTCTAGTACTTGCTAGTCCTTTAGCAATGATCGGGCCTACCACACCTACAACTAAACTGAAAGGATCTTCAAGCCTACTCACATCATCCATGGGCTATGTGGAGAAGAACATTAAGAAAATAATGGAATTAATTATAGATGCTAGGGAGATGTTAAATAACATGGTCTCTTTTGGAAAGAGGGCACATTCCTTCCATGAATATTTACATGTGGATTTAAAAAATTAAGAAGGTTTTTACCTTGACCCGATCATACCCTTCGGTTTTAAAGTTACCAATATGACAGAGTTGAGAAGAAGAGAGGAGGATCTCCCTTCTCCGAACTGGATAAAACAACTGAATGCATGATGGAAAGAAAAGGTTAAAAACTTGAATATCATTGTCCAAGCATGTGACCAAGCTGTGTTAAAGAAGGAATAATTATTCAAGAGGCTGACTGAGATAGACCTAGTCGGAAGTACGAATGAGGTCCAAGACCCCAAATTGATTCTCAACTCGTTGTTCCTAACTAAGCAAGCCTTTGATGAACAATTTGAGATCTTTAAAGGGTTATCATTTGAAAAGTTCTATGTCATTGTTGAGTATAATGAAGATGACATAGATAACTAGCTAGTGGATTATTCAGTAAAAATTCAAGATATTGAATAATCTTTGCGTAATATTTACATTGATCTAAGGGACTTGGAGGGATATATTTTCAATATAAAAATCCGGCATGAAATCAACGTGGCACCAATGAGAAGATGCATCGAAGAGTGGTTTAAAAAATCTATCGACAAACTGACCGATGGAGGGAAAAAGGAAGTTGAGATCGTTCCTATAACTGTCGATGAAAGCAATAAAAGGAAATCAACAAGAAAGTGATAAGAGAGAGATACCATCATAGTGAGTTCATACCGATCACATATTTCTTTCTTTATCAATTCCTTCATCTAGTTACTCCACCTATTTAAATAGAAAGGTTTAACCAAAGACGGATAATTTCCTCCACCGACTTTATTCCTTCTACAAAATTCATTCTTATATATATTTTCTTTATGGTCCGCGGGAGATCCAATCCTAGTATTTATGACAAACACATTTAAATTTCGGAGAATATGTAATAAACCATATATTTTTTAGAAATTTCAAGAGAGCTATTTTGGGAACAATCTTGACTGTACTTTGCAACCCAATTTTTTGAATATAAAGTATTTGAGGTTGATCTATCATTATATTTGTTTGATCTGCCCATGTATTACTCTATCAAAGTTCTCTTATGCATGTATATCAGTTTCTTTTATTTTTTTTATGTGATCATAAATCTTTAGCCAAACTATGATGGATGTGAGGAAATTTTTATTATTTACTTTAAACGTGTGAATGTGTGTGGTTCCTGGTCCATTCTCAGGAAATTTATTTAAAATAAAATAAAAACATTTTCCATTTTTGCATCTTAATATTTTATTTGATAACCACGACAAACTTATGCAAAATTCCCACATTCTGAAGACCTAGAGTCCCATGAAAATCATAACATGGGAGTACCACCTCTATAAAAACACAAAAGGATTTGTATCCTCGTGAGGTTGTTGTTTCGATCCTAACGGATTCAAGAGTCAACATTTTTGGTGACCATACTAGGGACATGAACTGAAAATTCGGAACTTGGCCCAATGTTTGTAAAAGAATATATGACTTTACCTCGGGGTAATCAACCCCATTTGGAAATTGGATTGAATAATCAATGAAAATTTTTACATCAATTGTACAATCTGGTAATAACAACAACCTAGAATTGAGAAGAATTAGAAGGGTCCTGACAGATCTTAGTCCAAGAAGAATAAATACAAATCCTTCGAAGACAGAGGATATAAGAATGACAAGATTGAAGAAATAAAAGGATAGCTAGAGAAACACAAGAACAAGGTCAAGATTGAAGCTGGATGAATACAAGGGGCCCATTACTAGAAGTAAAAGTAAGAAACTGTCTATCCTTAGAAGTGAAAAGTCTAGCCCTGAATTCTCCCCAGACATGGAAATGAGAGACAAACAACCTTGAGATGAGCATAATGAGGAGATACAAGGAGGTGGAGGAGATGTCGCAGAAAATCAAGGAATCACGGGGTTTGAAAATAGAAGGAGATTAATAGATTCCCCTCTTAATATTATAGGTGAGCAACATGGGCTCCATGTTCTCCCTAAGGGCACCTTAAAGGAATTTTCTGGAGACAGAGCAATCGATGCAAAGAGGAATCTGCACTTATTTCTTGAGGTTTGTGACTTTCACCGTGTTGAATATGACAATGTCATGGTAAGGTTGTTTCTGCAAAAGTTGTCAGAAAGATCTTATGAATGGTATACAACATTTCCTAGTATATCAATTCGCTCATTTAACGACCTCCAAGCTATGTTCCTGTTGACGGGCGAAATTGACCGCTCGTCAAATGGAGGAGTGAATCTGGTCCGAGGTTTTCTAATTAACCGAAGCCGTTTGGATTAATTCACTCCAACGGGTTTAGCTACTCGGTTGGCTGATCTAAGTTCTAAAGAAAGTGAAAAATAACTAAAGGGAAAAACAATAACTTACTAAATAACAATTACTAAAAAATATATGCACAACTAAGTAAATATATATGTACAAATTAAATATTATATGTATGATAACTCTATATACAATCTATACAAACCACGAGTTTTAATCTAAACTCGTAAAAATCGAATGTAGATTGATTCCTTTAACAACAATAATAAAGAAAGTGAAAACACTATCTAATTTTTTTGGTCTGTTTTCTTAAATGTATACACTCATAACATCACACATTAAACTTCCTAATTGAACAAAAAAAATAATCAATAGTAGAAAATGTTTTATATAGAGAAAACTTCTATATTCAGGAAACTAGCGAAATCAAATAACAAGCTAACCTGTTATTGCATCCAATGTTTGTTCGATGTCGAATATCCAACCACCTTTATCTGATGAAGTAAACCTTCTACAGATCTTGAGATCGCCCCTAATAAATGAGGAACAATAATGTTGGAGATTGAATTATAATAACAGAACATTTGATAGATATAGTTACAGTAATCATATGATTTACAAATTGCTACGAAAAGATAAATCTTGTTGTAAGAACTTGCATGCCGACATTCAACAGAAATTAGAGATGAATCTACTAATTTAAATTGAATAGATGATCACTGTGTATATATTGTATCTGAAACATAAAACATGGGCAGCATATAAAATGAATTATGTCAAATGGTAATAAGTTACGACGAAGAAAGCAATCACCATCTATTATCAAATTAACATACACATAACTTGAATCAAAACATCATATAGAAAAGCTAAAGCTGCAACGTGTATTTTGTTTAATTCAAGTCCGCAATAAAAATGCCCATACTCTTGCCCCAGGCTGCGATGATCCAATGTTTACAAAATAATATGTTTATATAGGTTTCAGGAAACATAACTGTTTTCTGTTGATAAGATCAAATTTGTTTCAAAAATATGGGGGATGCAACCACCCTGATTTCACTGAAAATTAAGAACTACCAACAGTCTAATCTGTTTACTCAAAATACAGAATTGATATCGCTGGGAGATCTCAAAAGTTCCTCATCTCATCTTGGAAATCATAGGATCCTTAATTATACTGAAAACAAATGAAAATAAGTAGATCTCAGATATGTTTTCAATTATCAAATCAAACAACTCGAATTTTCTTAACTGGCTACAGAATCTTGTGATTCTGTAGCTAGTTATAATAGCAAATGCAATCATATTTTATTAAATAAACAAAATAGACTAATCTGAATAAGAAAAATAGTTTATTCAATCAAATCGAATATCCTAACTTAAGAGTGACACAATCATGCTAAAAATTAAAAATATCATACCTCAAATCATGGAATCAAAACATATCAAGAAATTTTGGAATTAACGATAGCTGTTACTGCCTCTACGTTTTTAAAAATGACACGACCTGTAGTTTTCAATCGTTTCTCCTTCCCTTGGATAATGGATTCAAGTCTGTTGTTTTCATTTGTCAACATATCAACTTGGTCTCTTAAAGACTTGAGTCGTGACTGTAGCAGTGGAACATCGTTATAGTACCTGTCGATCCACGATCGACACACATCACATTGTGACTGTAAGGAATTGGCATTAGCACGATCAACATTATGGGTCAGAGAATATTCCATGCGAATAGTAGTCTTATCACAGAGCTGGATGCCAGGAAATTATGGTTTGTCCTTTAGACAAGGAGGCAGATTGTTAACATAGTCATAGGGTCGGTCAGGGTATAGCCGGAATGACACGGGGTCTTCTTCAGACATGAATTTATCAATTTTTGAGTCTGAATCTTCACTCACTTCAATCGTGTTGATTGTGTCTGCATGAGGTTTCATTTTATTTCGAGCACATCGAGAAATTAAGCGACCAACTCTTTTATTCTTGAAATTGACATCAACACTGCCTTTTAGCTTCTTTCCTGTAGGTTTTTTAACAGTTTTAGTACAATCCTTTGGATGTGTAACCGGTTGACTGTCCTGTTGAATGAAATTAGGGTAGCTCGAGGGTTCATTATTAGGGGAAAAATCACAGGCCTAGGGTGGTGGAGAAGAGGCTATAGGGTTCACAAGGGTTTCTACAATGACCGACTTATCTACCTGTCCCAACTCATGGTTACCAAAACCATTTCGTGTAATGAACGCATCCCAACAATCATTTTGTGACTGTAACTGGTGCATGAGGATGATTTTAATCAGACCACGATGAAATAAACTCGAATTTGACCTCTGTTTCCTAAACCGTTTACCCATTTTATACAGACTTTTGAGCAGGTAGTAAGGCATATTCAACGGAAAACCAATAAAACTCATAAGCAGGCGTAGGTGATATAGGAAAACAAGTCTAAATCCCTCACAAGTGATGAATTGCTTCACTACAACAAGTAAATCATGCCACCTAGGTTTCAAAAACGAAATTGGCATACCTCGATCACAATTGGTTATTTTTCGTGAGGTAAACAGTAAAGTCCAAGGGACCTCTTCCACTTTCGCATTCTTGAACCATTTCTGACCAACTGCTGGCAATCCTGTGGCTTGGCTTAAGAACTCTTATGTTACTTCTAATTGCACATCACCTATTTTTTCCCTACAGCCATCAAAGGTTAAGGCAAACTTTTGGGTGACCTGAAGCTTAAAACCCTAAAATTTTTCGATGAACAAATGCCAACCATTCCTTTCCAAATCTTGACTAGTGTTATCATACGAAAGTAGGGTTTGGACGTCATTCGGTTCAACCCTTACCACTGGAGCCATGCCGAATGGATGGGTTATTAACATAGGATACACAGGTAGGGTTTGGAAAAACACCACAGATCCATAGCCCTGAGCCTTATCAATGCATGTTGCGATAATTCAAACGGTGGGCAAAGTGTTTATCACAACACATGTGAGAAAATTCGTGAAGCCTGAGACCATGCTCAGGAGTAATGGCATTCTGTTCTATGTATGCCACCTTGGCATTGGGTACATGCTAGAACTAGAGTACTTGAAAACATAGTGCGTGCATCAAAGTTTGATTGCAAAGATAGGTGAGTTTACAAAAATTGAATAGCCAAAGGTTTCATGAAAGAAATATGATCAAACATCAAACCAAAATCGATACAAAAAT
>JASDQU010103934.1:291718-317582 GCA_032191745.1 Picea mariana
TGTCATAGTTAAGAGATCTAAAGAACGGTGAATTTAGAAGAATTGAAGCTGGAAAATTCGTTGTAGAAATAAAAAATCATCATAATCAGATCAAGGAGAATTTGAAGAGTAGCAACAATGAATATAAACATAGAGCTTATCAAAATAGGAGGAAACTTAAATTTGAAGTTGGATATCAAGTTCTAGCACATCTTAGGAAAGAGAGGTTCACAAGAGGACCATATAATAAACTAAAGTTGAAGAAGATAGGGTCGTGCAAGATCATAAGAAAATTTTGTGAGAATTCTTATGAGATATAGCTACCAGAAGATGTGGGTATATATCCCATTTTCAACATTGCAAACATGTATCCTTACAGGGGAGATGGAACCAGAGGATTGGAAGATCAAAAGGAGATTTAGTGGAAAAATTAGATGCCAGTAGTAGAAGATCGGTTGATGGAGAAGATAGTAGACTGACAAATTGGTAAGAGGACCATAAGGAAAACATATTTTGAGTATTTGGTAAAATGGAAGTGGCACCCAATAGAAGATTCCACTTGGGTAAGCGAAGCAGATATCCAGAAGCATGGAAGGCCAATGTAGGATCTCATGGAAAGGAGTCCATGAAGGTTTTTAGCCAGAGGAGTATGATGCAGGAGCATCATCAACAAAGAGCAAGTGGAGGAAAGCTAAGAACCAGCACGCATTTTGAAGAAATTTTTTTAAACTTCAAAGAAGGCATATCACGTAAATCATTTGAAAGGATTGTAATTAAAGAACCTCTTTAATGTTTTGAGCTTGACGATCGCATGAGATCATTATAGGATGTATTTTATTTTAATTAAGATGAGTGAAATAGATATTCTATGTGTTCGATATTATCTATCTATCACAAATATTTATTGTAATAAATTCTAAGTAGTTGAATGCTTTTATTTTGATAGGATAACCCTACAGTAGTTGGATGGAAAATCTCGAAGAGCCCCTCTTGTATAAACCTTTGTATTGTTTCCCATAAGAGGTTGTTGGCACTTTAGTTATTGGGAGATGTTTCCATTGTAGATGATATTTGAGAGCTATTCATAATTCATTTATGAACACATGTACATTTCAGTTGAATGAATATAACAAATGAGCATTGTCACAAATGTCTCGTGTTTCTGTGTCTATCTGAATGAATGAATGGTAGACTCTTGAATTATTTGCAATTCTTTTTTATTTCTTGCTCTTGTGTTTATTACTGCATTTACATGGTTGAATACATGAATTTGTAAAGATTTAGATAAGTTTTAATAGTTTCTCTTCTACGAGCAAGTGGAAATGTGCATAGTTACCGCAAGGAGTGCATTGACAGAGTCTATTTCGACTCATAAGATTAGAAGAGATAACGTGAAACTTATGTGTGCAAAGAGTGCATAGCGTCCACAAGGTGTGTGTGATATATTTTATAGCGACTCAAAAAATTCAACAGAGATAGTTTGAGAGTGAGGATAGGAGAAACCTCACCCAATTTAGTATTGTTCAGGGGAAACAATAGAGCGTGGAATAAATGTTGCAAGGAGTGTACAATCATCCTTCAAGAGTCAATATTGAAGGAGGTGTGTCCGCAAGGAGTGAGCGATAGAGTATTTTTACTTAGAAGCTTAGGATGAGTTGTGGAAGTCGTTCACAGAGAAGCTAAGTTGCAAAGGAGGACATGTTGCAAGGTGAGCACAGGATGAAATTCGACTAAGTGTCGAAGATAACATTCTAAGGAGGAACAAGTTCAGGAGGGAGAGTGGGGAGAAATATTCAAAGGGAGGAGTCCTTTAAGTTTTCCCTAGATTAACGAGAAAGATCCATCCAGGAGGGACCATGATCATTCCAGGTCATCAGATCTAAGAAAAGTTGCATGAAAGTTAGTCATGAAGGGTTTTGACATTTCAGAGTTCAAAGTGTTCAAAGTGTGGAGAAGCAGGATCGCCGAAGTTGCAAAGTCACTAATTGATCCTAACCATTGGATGCGAGGAGGCAAGTGGAAGCGAATTAGAACATCTGTGAGATAGATTTCTAGAAACGTTTAGTGTGGAGTGGGTGAAATATTCATGAAGTCACGAAACCCAAAGTACATCTGGATCGTGAGATCTAGGAAGACACGTGACAGAGATCCAGAAATTCAGAGAAAAGTGTTTCGAAAGGAACCAAAGGGTGGAGGTCGTAAGAGTTGCAAACCCCAAATTTACTAAGAGCTAACCCATAGTCACAACCCGTGGCCGCATAGGAGAAAGAGCCTAGCGCGAGACTAGTACCCACAAATCATTGTTGACAAGTGCTAGAGAGCGGAGTTGTAGGTAGTCTAAACTTGCAGGTGACATCAAGGGGACCTGTGTGTGTATTGATTGTTTAGGGTATGTTGACAACCCAAAGAACCAATTTGGTTCAAGGAATTTGAAGATCCAATATCCGGAGGTTGTTGAATCTCCAGGAGAGAAGAAGGGTTGCTGCATCAAGTTGAAAGGAACACTCCAAGTTCCATAGAACATATCCAATAGAAGGCCTATAATTACCTTGGTATTCCAAACAATTCTATGTTGTCTCTCCAAACTTTCGCAAAGAACCATGATTTATTTTACCCAGAAGATTAGGATCAATGATCTGGTTAAGCATTCCTCTTTTATCCCAGTGAATTTCCCACTTTGCAATGTTTGATTTCTCTCTTGGAAGAGAGGGATTGATTACATGCCTTGCACATTATACCTTCATGACATTAGAATGACATCAAATTTTTTAGTGAATTTCTTCCTTCGGAAGTACTCATGATCAAAGTATCCAAAAATTCATTTTATTGCAGTGCTCACATGTGTATGTTCCAATGTAGGTCGAGTTTTTGATAGATCAAAATCCACAAACTTAGTGACAAAATTATCATCAAGATAAATATTTGTTGTCTTCACATTAAGGTGAATAATTCCTTGGGTTGTTCTAGTATGAAGGTAATAGAGGCCTCTTGCAGCCCCAATACATAATTAAAGACTATTTTTCCAGAACAGAGGTGGAAGATCTATTTTATACAAATGGATCCTTAGAGGCCCATTGGCCACGTATTCATATACCGTAATTATTTTAAAATTCTCCTCACAATATCCAACCAGAGAAAGAAGATGATGATATCAAAGTTTAGACAACACCTCAATTTCTAGTTGGAATTCTGCAAGACCTTACCCTCATGTTGGATTTCCTTGTTTAACTACAATGTATCAATGTAGCTTCCTTGTTATACATGCTATTGAGACAAAATCCTTCTAGATACAATAGCTCAAACTCTTTTAGTGGAATCTATCGGAAAATATCCATAATGAAGAGCCAACGTCTTCACATATTTCTATGAAATGGCCTCAATGGAGTCGTTCATGAAATGTTGGCACCGGTTCAGTCTCCTCCCCTATGCATAGGCCACCGTAATAGATAAAATATCCAAGTTCCATTATCCATAAATTTATCTGCATTGAGAACTAAGAATCTGAAAGAAGTTTGGATTTAGTGCAAGAGAAGACATGTGTTAAGAGAAGATTCATTGATAGCAAATTGAAAGATGGAAATTTCTTATATTCTTTGGACAAATTATTTATACCATTTCCCTCTGTCTATTTGTAAAGCATTTGTCCATTGATTGAGAAAACTTTGCACAATGGAGGCAGAGTGTTCCATAGTAGAAAAAAATGTGAATACATGTTCACATAACTAATATTGTTAGAGAAGTTGAAGTTGTGTTTGGCTCCTCTTGTCTTGCTCGAAATGTGACATGTTCACGTAAGCAATATTGTTAGAGAATTTTTTATGGTGTTTGGATTCTCTTGACTTTTAGGAAAGGTAATGACTGATTCATTGGGAAAGCTATAATGAAAATGTTGTCAAGGTAGATATTATTGGGTTATGACAACACATACCCTTGCGATTACAATTCATAGGTTCCTCAATCTTTTGTCTTTTGTATGCCTAGAAATTATTGATATTTCTTCTTGATACCTGTGTTCATTTTTCCATTATTTGTATGAGAAACAAATAACAAAATTTCCCCCTCTGTTAGTTGTTGTTGTGTGTCATTGTTTATATTCTCTTCTTTTTATCTGTTGTAGGATTGATCCCAACGATTATAAATATTAATGAAATTTATAATAAGAAAAAAAGCATTTATATAGTTACAAATGAAATCTAATTTAGTAACAAATACACTTAATAGATTACCATATAAATAATGAGGCGCACCTTCAATCTAGATCGTGTTAACTATACATCATGTACACATAAATCTTGCTAGAATACAATTAAAATCATTTCTATAAGAAATTTTTTTTATAGAGTCTCGTAACATAACTAAAATCATTTATATAAGAAAAAATTGATTAGATGGTCTCAAGTAGAGAGTATATTGGCATATCACTTATTGGTCACACCTTCAATGTAGATCATCTTATATATGTGTCATATGGATTGCACTCGTGCTCTATTCTTAGCGATATTCTCACTTAATGGAACCTATTTATTCAAAGCGATAAGGTTTTGGCTATAATTTCCTTGTCAACCTAGTGGAATATACATTTCTTGTATACTTTAACAGAAGTTAGACGTGAATATTGTAAAAGTATACGTAGAGAAAAAATAAAATGAGTTTCCAAGCTTATGAGGCCCAGATTTTTTATCTCTTATTACACCATAGTATTGATAAGTTACCTGCTTTGAGAATTCAAGCAAATACCATATAAAAAACTTGAAAATGAACAATGGAATACACCTAACTATGTAAATAACTAAAGTGATAATTGCTTCTAAAACTCCCTCTTAATTTTGAGTGTTACATTATTTAAACTAACAATGCCTAAATGTTGTCGTTGAAAGTCAAAATAAACTCTTCCCAAAGGCTTGGTGATGATATCAGCTAATTGTTCTTTAGAACCTGTTATCACTCCAAGAAACTCCTTAGGGTTGTAGGCTAAGAATGATTGGTAACTTAAGAAATGTGATAATCAAAGTGTTTAGAACAATGGGATAACTTGGAAGGCTTTATAGAAGGACAACCTATTATGCATCTAAATAATCCAATGCTTTTAGAGACCAAATATCAATTACAGTAATGAAATAAGGTGTGAAGAATACTATTCAAGATAACCAGGTACAGAGACATGTAGGGTCATACAAGATAGTAGAGAATCATTTAATTCACATTCATGAGCTACACAAGAACGTGACAGTTCTCAATAGCTAAGATGAACTGAATCAAATTATAGAGTAATGAACAAATGAACAATACTGGCATTGGTAACAAAAGAGGACTGCGATTCATATAACATAAAAGAGTCAAAGTACATAGCCAAAAAGTATCCAGAATTGAACCTTTCTTCAGACTAAATCCCCAGGCCTTATAGCCTTTACAAAGCAATTTCAGATCCTAAAAATATGGATCAATTATTCTAAAAACAGAAAGTAAAACAATATTTACAATAAAATAGGAAAAACCCTCAACATGAGGTCAATCCATATCTAATGACCTCTAAGAGTAGTAGATTGCTGATGAAGTGCAGTTTAGCCTCCCAACGTTGTTTGATTTGGTCCTCCAAAGATAAAATTCAAATTTGGTGAAGTGTGCAAAAACCCTGATTTTTTGCTTTTGAAAAAGATACCAAAAAACGATTGAAATACCTCTTCTTTCTCTTATCCATCAAAAATAGCCATTGAATTAGACTTGATAATTAAACAAATGTCCATTTGAAGAGGTTTCAAACCATTCAAACTCAAAAAATCCCGATCTGGGCAAAAATTCGGTCATTCTGGTAGTGACAGGCATTCACCGGCTTATTTACCTAAAAATCCGCTCCTTAGCCAGTGAAAAGCAAAGATTTCACCAACTAACTAGCAAAGTTCAAGATGAGTTAGCTAGTGAAAGTGCAGATTTTTTTAAAATCAAATTTCTCAATCATGGAGAGTTTGTTTTACATGCTTGAATAGTTGATCGACATCTAGAAATCCTAAGATTTCCAATGGTTCTTTCAAATTTGCATTTGGAGCTCGGGAAGGTAGTCAAAAGTTCCCTTCAAGATTATGCATCATTCTTTCAAAATTGCCCGTGCGTTTTTTATTGTTAACATTGGCTCCAACTGGGATGGAGACCTCCCTGCGAGGTTTCCAAGAACCTGACACACCTTGTTCGTTTAATATTGGGCATGGAGTTATTCAGCCTTTACAATTTATCATTTGGATTTGTAAATTCCATGTCACTTATTACAGAAATAGTACACTCGTCAGGTGGATGACAAAGTACCCTAAAATCTTGCAATAGCTTTACACTGTTCTTGAGATTTATCTTTTCAATCAGCTCCAGCGGATTGTTTATACCATGTAGATGTAGCTATGACTGTTTCATCAACAATAAACTTTAAAGTTCCAACCTTTGGATTTCTACCATCATAAAACTTGGCAAATACTTATACTATTTCACTCCTAGAAGCTACAACCCTTATCCCCTTGGGCCTCTATCATTAATATTACAGAAGTGTTATCTTAAATAACAAAATGTCACCAACAGATTTTCCTTATCTACTAGGAAATAAAAATTAAAAATAATGAAAAAAATATGAGACAACTAAAATATTTCGATCCCTCTATCTCCATCAAATCTTTCATTTACAACTAACTTCATTTCCTCCTAAAATTGCCGAGTCTTCTACCTGAAAATGTCTTCTTGAAAATATGGAATATCTAATGATATCTCCAATCTGATAGCAGGTGTCTTTGAAGGATGGAAATTGACTGTTTCTATTGATGCTCTTCCACCTGTCTTCTTATCTTCGACTATCTTCAATCATTTTAATTACCATTGATTATGTGCCTGAAAATATGGGATATACACTCCATTATTTGCTAGATCTTATACCTGGAAAACTAGAATCAATCTTTAATTAACTACAATAAATTTGGAATTGTTGGAAGACTCTGCCACATGTCTGCTTGAAAATCTTGAACAAATATCTTCTGGCTTTTATCAAAACTGCTTTGTCATCCAAATGTATGATTGATTGATCTACTTTCCAATGTTTGCACCATGATCTTTGTTTTTCATTAATGCCATACATAATTTCCAATGGTTCTTTAGCTCTGTTTTGTATTTCAACATTATCCCTTGTAACTGTGTGTACACATCATTTAGGTGCCTCCAATAGATTGGTATTTTCTACCCCAAACCAAGGTCATTCTAGATTTTGATGAAAGTTGTGTAAGTCTTAAGTGTTAACCTTTGACTGCCATCTCAAAACCCTGCACCATGTATTTCCTCACCAGCACTTTGCTTAGTAAAAAATATAGAGCATAGCAATGTAATTACACCTCTTTGACAACCACGAACCTCAGAACTTCCTCCAGTACTGTGAGGTAATGTGACACTTGAAAGAACAAAACATGCTATGTTTCCAATATCTTTCTCCACTAGGTCAACGAGCATTCCCAATATGACAACAAATGAATCCAAATATTGGTCACTCAACGCTTCATCCAGATCCTTTCTGGAATGAGGTAACACAATCCACATATTTATGCATGTTTTCTTCTGTAACACAGACATTTCTTCCACCAGGAATAACTCATAGTCATTGCTTTCACAAGTTTTCCCATGTTTTGCATAAATGCGTTGAATACCATTTGACTTGTGAGCCCTCCTTCATATGAATTTCGATTTCATCTTGTGACTTGAGCTCAGGCCTGAGAATTGATCCACATTATATAGACAAGAATTCCTGTGTCCTACCCACCATCACGATGAAAGCATCTACTTCAATATCTAGAACCCACATCATTGGAAGAACATGGGTTTTTGTTGCTATCAATTGCTTGTGCACTGGCATAATAGGAAGACCTCCAAAATTTGCATTCCCGAAGGAAAACATGTTAAGAAGCATTTCTGGCAATTATATTCTTGATGAGTTACTTGACATTTGTGAACTTGTAGCATCAATTTTGGGCATCTGTGGCAAAATATGGATAAAACACCTCATCAGTTTTATATGTACTAACACTTCCATACTTGATCGAGATGATGAACGATGTCGTGCATAACCTCGTGTCTCCTTTCATGAGATTTTTGTAATATAACTTGGTATGTGTTGTCCCATGGCTTGAACTTTTAACATTTGGATCCATATGAACATTATCTCTTCATGGCTTAGTATGGACACTTGTCACTAATTATAATATCACTTTAAATGCATACCACGACCTCCTCTGACACCCTGTGACTATTTGACTTCATAGCAATCTCTGTTGCTTGTCAATTTTTTTTTCTTAATCTCTTTCGAATACCTTGCTAATTTTTTGACCTCATAAATGCATTTTTGCATTAATAGGCCTCTATAATCAGTGCATTTTAGAAATTTTTTAATAAGAACATCTGTGTACCAACATAAGCTCCTTCTGGGGATGTCATGCTCCCTTTGAGCTACCAAGAACAAGTAGGAATGTACCTTAACCTGAAAAAACCATGTAATCTACTCTGCAAACATTCACAGTCTTCCAGTGTCTAGTCCATTGGGCTATGGAGTCTCAAATGTTGTCACCAGACCTCTGCAATCTTTATTCAAACCCAAAACATACATTACTGAAAACAAATAATTGTTGCAAGCTGACAAGCTGAAAAGAATATTCAACCATGCTTGATGATGAAATCATTCTCTATCTACTCCTACTTCTAACCAGTTACAGCTAGATCATTATATGACATCATGCTTCCAATGAAGCCATGCTAACATCAAACTAATTACAAAATCTCTTTCAATGTAGACCAAAATCAAAGGGGAATTCATAACTTGCAGCAAAATTTGAATTTGCAGCATATACTCACAATCATCATCTGCTTTAATTCTGAAAATGGAAAGATTGAAATCTTCTGAGAAATATGATTCCATATAAATGGACATTGGATCATAGAAAGAAGAAATAGTTTGACAACCAAACTACCTCTGCTTGTTGGTCAAGAATTTCTTCAATTTCTAATGTATGTATTTGTTTATAAACAGGTTTCTGCAATTCCGGAAACAACAAAGGGTTGATTTCACTACTAACCCTTTCTTGATCGATATCTTCTTTGTGAAAGAATTCAATTTTTTGTTTATGAGGTGCTGCAAACCGACAAGAAGACCTAAAATTTGTAGCTAGGTTAAATCCATCATGTTCAATCTCTTCTACAAACATGGAATGGCTGATTTGAACATGAGGTTGTTTTTTGATGAGAAAAGAAAGAGGCTCTTCAACATAGCTTTCATATATGGGCTGACTGCTCAGATCAACATTAGTTGATATAGATATCTTCTCTACTCCATCTGCATACTCATCAAAACTAGTGAACAAAAAACCCCTGTATCTTGTAAAGAAAAACAGAAAGTTTTCAACTCCTTCTTTTCAATCATAGCTGGAAACATGTCATAAGAAGCATCTTCAAAAATTTGAGAACAATTGTCTTCTATAACTGTTCCTTCATGCAAATTAAGGGAAACAGATGCATCAGAAACAAGGCTTGATGCATCTACAATTATGTAATCTTCACAATTAATTGTATCAGGAAGTTCTTCCTCAAAAACATAGTCCTCATCTGGAAAAACAGAAGAAGAAACTACTTCCTGCTGAACATGTTTTTCAAATTCATCACAACAATATTCAACAAGAATTTCCTGAGCAAAATACATTTTACGTCGATGATGGAATACTCTATGGAACTCTTTTAAATAAGATATGCTAGAAGGAGGTAAAGATCAATACCATTCACGAGCATCTCCTTCTAATGAGAAGAAAAACATCTTCATGAGCACATCCTCATGATATATATCTAGCTGAACCATGCATTGATGAAATCTGATGAGATGATCTGAAGGATTATCTTCTTTCTTTTCTGCAAATCTTGGAAGGTGATCTCCCCAAAAATCTATAGAAGGAACTAGATGTGGGAAACCAGGAACTGTTGAGAAGTCAAGAGGTGAAAACCTCCAAGCCAAAAGAGCTGCAAATGCTTTTGAAATTTGATTATTGTGTAGTTGCCACTGAATCTGTCCTTCATGGAGTCGCCAGATAGATGATTACAACCAAAAGATGTCCAAGATTTTTCTATCATCAAAATTGGATCTTGTCATATCCCAAGTAAGTTGAGCTTCGATCTCCTCTCCCTAGCAATGGTGCCAATTTGTTATCACTCCAAAAAACTCCTTAGGGTTGTAGGCTAAGAATTCTTGGTAACTTAAGAAATTTGATAATCAAAGTGTTTGGAACATTGGGATAACTGGGAAGGCTTTATAAAAGGACAACTTATTATGCATCTAAATAAGCCAGTTCTTTTAGAGACCAAATATTAGTTACAGTAATGAAATAAGGTGTGAAGAATACTATTCAAGATAACCAGGTACACAGACATGTAGGGTCATACAAGATAGCAGAGAATCATTTAATTCACATTCATGAGCTACACAAGAAGGTGACAGTTCTCAATAGCTAAGCTGAACTGAATCAAATTACAGAGTGGTGAACATATGAACCATACTGACATTGGTAACAAAAGAGGATTGCGATTCATATAACATACAAGAGTCAAAGTACATAGCCAAAAAGTATCCAGGATTGAACCTTTCTTCAGACTGAATCCCCAGGCTTTATAGCCTTTACAAAGCAGTTTCAAATCCTAAAAAGATGGATAAATTATTCTAAAAACAGAAAGTAAAACAATATTTACAATAAAATAGAAAAAACCCTCAAGATGTGGTCAATCCATATCTAATGATATCTAAGAGTAGTAGATTGTTGATGAAGTGTAGTTTAGCCTCCCAAGGTTGTTTGATTTGGTCCTCCAAAGATAAAATTCGAATTTGGTGAAGTGTGCAAAAACCTTGATTTTCTGCCTTCAAAAAAGATACCAAAAACTATTGAAACACCTCTTCTTTCCCTTATCCATCAAAAATAGCCATTGAATCAAACTTGATAATTCAACAACTATCCATTTGAAGAGGTTTCAAAACATTCAAACTCAAAAAATCCCGATTTGGGAAAAATTCGGTCATTCTGGTAGTGATAGGCTTTCACCGGCTTATTTACCTAAAAATCCACTGCTTAGAAGGTGAAAAGCGAAGCTTTCACCAACTAACTAGCAAAGTTCAAGACAAGTTAGCTAGTGGAAGCACATATTTTTTTAAAATCAAATTTCTCAGTCGTGGAGAGTCCATTTTACATGCTTGAATAGTTGATCGACATCTAGAAATCATAATCTTTCCAATTGTTCTTTCAAATCTGCATTTGGAGCTTGGAAAGGTAGTCAAAAGTTCCCTTCAATATTAGGCATCATTCTTTAAAAATTTCCAGTGCATTTTTTATCGCTAACAAAACCAAAAAAATTGAGAGAAATATCATCATCCTTGAAAATCTCTTGAGTGAAGTGAAATTGAGTTTCAATATTTTTTCTTTTGTAATGAAAAACATTATTTATTGAGAACGGAATAACATAATTGCTATCAAAGAAAATTGAAGTAGGTTCTTTCTTCATATATCCAAAATCTTTCAGAAGTGTTTAATCCATATTGTATGGCATGTTTTTGTAGTTTTTGTTATGTTCTTTGCTTCTGTAGAAGATATGGAAACTATGGTTTGCTTCTTGAATTTCCATGAAATCAATTTTTTTCCAAAAAGAAAATCATATCGAGAAGTTCTTTTTTTGTCATCAATGTTTCCTACAAAGTCATTATCATTGTAGCCCATGAGAATATAGTATTTTGAATCTATGTATCACAAACCATAAGTGGTTGTATCTACAATGTATATTAAAAACCTCTTTCTGACATTCTAATGAGAATTCTTAGGAGGTTCCATAAACCTAGAAAATAAACTTGTTTCATATGCTATATTAGGTCTAGTATAAGTAAGATGCATAAGACTACCAACAAGTTATTTATACAGTGTGGAATTAACTATTGATCCCTCATCTTCCTTGCTTAACTTAGTGCCAAATGCAATAGGAGTGTCTATAGGTTTACACTTTTCCATCATGAACTTTTTCAAAACATTAGTAGCATACTTTTGTTCACTAATAAAATACCTTGACAATATTGCTCCACTTCAATGCATAAAAAACACTTCATTAATCAAAGAACTGTCATCTAAAACTCATTTTTCATTGCAGCGTTAAATTCATCTAACAACATGGTTCATGTATAGATAATGTCATAAACATAATGACACAGAATAAGGATACATTGCCTTTTTGATCTTCCTTGATATACAAAGAAGGATCATTGCTACTCCCACTGAAACCATCATTCAAGAAATATGAGTCAATTCTATTGTCCCAAAATCATGGAGCATACTTCAATCCATACAAGGACTTCTTCAAATTATACACTTTCTACTCTTGACCTTTGACTTCAAATTTGGGTGATTGATCCACATACACTTCTTCATTTAACATTCCATTAAGGAATGCAGAATTTACATTCATTTGATAAAAATCCATTTGTTTTGTTTTGTAATAGCTAACAAAAATCTAATGATATCGAATCTTGCAACAACTGCAAAATTATCACCATAATTTATGCCAGGTTTTTGTGAAACAACTCTCGCAACTAACCTTTCTTTATGTTTCTCAATCTGAACTTTCTCATTCAACTTGGTTTTGTAAATACATTTAACACCTATGTTGGTTTTATATGCTAGTACATTAACCAAACCCCATCTTTTGTTTCTTTCAATAGCATCAATTTCATTATTCATTGCTTGTACGCATTGCTATTTATTTTCCACTTCTTCAAAAGAAGTAGGCTGAAATAATAGAAATGCAAAATGTGCTTGTTGATCTATTTCATCATCATGTTCATAAGTATTCCTCAAGCACCTCATTTTTAATTTCTATTAGAAATTTATGAATGATTGTTGAGTGAAGAACTATTACCTGATTGTTCTTATTGAATTTGAATATGTAATATTGGAAGTCTTGACTCAAGTGCTTGTTTTTCATCGATTGTGAAAGATGGATTATGACAACCCGAGGTGCCATTTTCCAAGTCATTCCATGACTTGTCTTAAATGAATTTGACATATCTACTTGTGAGAAATTTCTTAGTGAGAGGATTATAAAATCGATAGGATTTAGAATGATCACTATATTCTATGAAAATGTACTTTTCATTTCTATTGTCAAACTTATTTCTCAAGAACATGAGCAAAAGAAATGCATCCAAATACGTGGAAATGTGAAACATTTACCTGTGTGACACTCCATGCTTCTTGAGGTCCTTTAATGTGAAAACTAGAGTTTGGTGATATGTTTAGAATGAAAAATTAACATGCAATTGCATCAGCCCAATAATATTTTGACAAATTTCTTGGTATAAGCATACTCCTAGCCATATTCGTGACAGTATGATGTGTTTCTTTCTTCCACTCCATTCTGTTGTGGAGTATATTTGGTAGTTTTTTTCTTCTTAATTCCTTCTTATGCACATAAATCAACAAAATCTCTGGAATCATATTATTATCCTCCATCTGACCTTAAAACATTTACAAATATGTCGCATTGTTTCTCTATTGTAACCTTAATTCCTTGAACATGGTAAAATTCTCATATTTGTGCTCGAGAAATTAAACCCAAACTTTCCTTCTATAATCATTAATAAATGTCAGAAAATAAAAACTTCCACCAATTGACTTGTTTTGCATAGGTCCACATAGATCTGTGTGAACTTTATCTAAGAGATATTTCTCTCTATAAGAAGTTGTTGGAAAACTATTTCCCTGATGTTTTCGAATTATACAACTTTCACAAAGAGGGGTCAGATTAGTAAATGTAGGGAATATCTTTACCATAGATTATCATGTTAACAAACTAAAACTTATAAATGGTAAATGATCATATTAGAGATTCAATAACTCAGTCTTGTTTGTACTTGAAACATTATGGGGATACACATTCACACTTCTCATTCATAATGGAAACAATATGTGCTTGGTCATTTGAAATTTTGCAACAAGAGTTATGTATTTATCAAATATTATCAAGATGGTGTTATGAAA
Source organism: Picea mariana (assembly GCA_032191745.1). Taxonomy (NCBI): domain Eukaryota; kingdom Viridiplantae; phylum Streptophyta; class Pinopsida; order Pinales; family Pinaceae; genus Picea; species Picea mariana. The sequence continues at coordinate 305,761 of JASDQU010103934.1, forward strand.
ACTAAAATCATAATGATGGTCTATTAACTCACCTACACTCAACAAATTGTTCTTGAGATTGGGTACATTGTAAACATCATAAATATTTTTCACTACATCTTGCTTGGTTAATAGTGACACAACACCTTTTCTTGAAGATTTGACTTGATGATCATCACCTAAACTAATTGTATAAGTTATTGATGTATCAAGACTAGAAATAAAATCATGGTTATGATTCATATGATTACAACAACCAATATCAAAGAAGAAAACATCCTTGTTATGAATTTGTTCAGTATCTTAACAAGAAAGAAATAAAGATCCAGATGTGTCACCTTTAGTGTTAGAAACATGAGCTCTCTCTTTGTTTAAATCATATTTCTTCTTTCTACATTTACTTTGAAAGTGACCATACCTATTACAATAGTAACAATGAATTCCTAATTTGTGTGTCCACTTTTAGCCTCACTCTTTTTGTTTTTGTCGGTTCCAATGTTCTAAATGTGTTGCATATGCTCTTTCCTTTGTTTGATAATGTCCACTAACTCTTCATTTTCTACCTCAAAATCCTTTTCCTCTTCCTTTGTCAATGGAAACCTTATACTTGAATGCATGTTTTAAGGGTCCAACATCCAAATTTATCATCTCTTCATGGGACAATAGAGAACCGATTAATTCTTCCACTAAAAATTCAGTCAAATATTTGGACTCAAGAATAACATTCACTACCATCTCAAATTTCTTAGGTGAACTCCTAAGGACATTGTCAACAACCATTTAATCTTCCATTTGTTCACCCTTAATCATAAGCTGATTTAAAAAACCCATAACTTTCGTCTTGTACTGATCAAAACTATTTGATTAACTCATCTTAAGGGGTTTCAAAATGATTCCTAAGGGTTTGAAGCCTCACAATTTTCATTTCCCTAATATGCCAACTTAAGAATACCACATGCTTCTTTCGCACATTTTCACCAGTAATTTTGGGAAATATGGCATCATCTAAGGAACTCATAATACACGATTTTACTTTTCCCTCTTTTTTTTTGTTCATATAATGTGTTTCGTTGGGAAGTGGTCATGCCATCATTAGTTGTTGCATCAAGTTCTTGCAACCCTGTTTGCACAAAATTCCAACATCCATGACTTTGCAAAAATGCTTGCATTTTGAGACTCCAAAACTCATAGTTGGACCCAACAGAAATAGGTTCTTGGATTGAAAATGTATTGTCGAAATTTTTTAATGTATTCAACACATATGTAGAAACAAGAGTGTGATGGGATACTTACCAGCACTATGATGCCTTGCAAAGAGGGTGATGGCACTTCACTTTCGCCTTTCGTTGGGTTTTGATTTTCTCCCATTGGTTTTGGCAGCAACATTCCTCAAGTTTAATCCTCACTGTGCAATAATGTTGAAACGTTGTCCACAGAATGGCTCATCACCAATGCTACTTTCTCTTCAAATATATAATAGGTTATTCAACTATGAAGATGTTTTTTCCTTTGATCTCTTATTACACCATAGTATTTATAGGTTAAATGATTTAATGGTTCAATCTAAAACTGACTAACCAACTTGAAACTAAACAAAATAATGCAACTAACTAGGTAATTAACCAAATATATTATTACTTCTAACACATATTACTAATGAATCATAATTTGAACGTCAATTGTAAAACCTATGAGGTTAGTAAGGTTACTTAGTGATAACCTTTCCACAAATGGTCTTTTTTWATTCTAATTCCACATGAGTGCCACATCTTTATCCACAAGGTTGAAGCTAAGATAAAGTGGAGGGATACTTTGGTGGAATATATACCAAATATACTAACATTAAAAATTAAAAGGAATTCATATTAACAGGTGAGAAGATAATTGAGAAATTTGAAATTAAAATTTAATGGTGGTTATGTGTAATCAAGCATTCATAAATCCATATTCTATAAAATATGATTAGTACTTTATAAATAAAACTCAAATCCATGTCCCAAATTGAACATAAAACATTAGTTCGAGTGAATCAAATCATATGTCTTTTACATAGAAACGCATGTTGAGATTCTTTAGTCGAATACTGAACAAGTAGCCTCCAAGGAAATATGTCATAACCAAAGCCCATGATTTTTCGAACTTGATTTAATGGTATAACATAGGAATAAAATTATGATCCAAAGTTTACCGTATTTTAAACTCATAAATGTATAACATATTTATTCTTGTTCAATATTTTTGAGATGCCATCATAGGGAGAAGTTTTTATTTCTTCTACTGCTAGTTCCAGTGTGTTCCCAACTCGTGTATCTACACAAATAATTGTTGGCATGTTTTCGGACAAAGGCAGAGTATGTGTATTTGTTTTTCATTGATGGAAATGGAAAGATCAACTGAGAAGAGGAATAGTGATCGTTGGATCCTTCAGAATCCCCGATGGCTGTCAGATCTTCTCAAAGTGGAAGGATAGATAAAGCAGGGCTAATAGGTTGAAATGTTAATTAGTAGAAATCCCATCATTCGTCGGATTAAAACACGATTCCCGTCAGCCGTCGGATCTTGTTAAATGGGAGGACATGATAAGCTACAAATATCTACAACGTATAATACATCTAGACCGTCAGATCATCCAAAAACATAACAGCTGTTGATCATTCCAAAAGGATCATGACCAAAGATCTTCTTCAAGAATACCCGTCAGTTGTCCGATCCAGTGGAGTTGTAAGGAGGATAAGCCTAGGAGTTAGTTAACACTCCAAAATAGTGAAATGACATGAACCATTGGATGCAGAGTACATGTGGCAAGAGGTCAGCATTTCACTGACTGAAAGGTTAAAGGAAGGAGGCTCCTAACCTCTCAACTTGTGATATGTGAAATCACAATATAATCTCAGCGGTTGGATTGAAGACAAATATGAGCCATCAGATCTAGGAGGTAGATCATGACACACCATGTCAGTGAGGATAGGTGGCAGCTTATGACAGAAAATACATGTGGCACGAGCATATAAGGACAAGTGTCAATTTTTTTTGGCTTTTCAGGCCACTAGAAATCATAATTCAAAGTGACACATGGAATCCACTTAGCTCTTGACATGTCATTGAGTGACACAAGAATGAAGTCACTTCATGAGTTCTTGTTTCGGGAGTTTCAGTTTCAAATTCTCGAAGGTTGAAGTACTGAGGCAGAGGAGAGACGTCTGATCACCATGGATTGTGGACTGTTGATCTGACTCCATTATGGAGTTTCAGATACCAGGAGTTGGAGGAGTCAAGACTTTTCACCTATGGATTACCGAAATGCGAAATGTGAAAATGCCTTTTTGTATAGGTTGTGGTCACCGTCGATGATCATATGAGAGGGTGGAGCTAGCGAAGCTAAGCTCTTTTTCGTCGATCACAACTTGGAGTTTCGAGACCCTTCGACATGGGATTTCTGAAATGAGAAATGCGAAAGGCATTCTGATTAGGCCCGTGGTCATAGCTAGTGGGCATATGGATTAGGCACGAGATCCATCATTGGTAATCCAATGGTGTAGGTTAATTAGGAATATGATCGAAGGGTCATTGATTATTTTCATGATTAATAAGCTCAGTTATGATTCAATTAGAAAATCGAATCATGGTTCTTGATCGATTGGTGATTGAGTTGCTGAGATGCTTTTGTCTTCATCCAAGGAGATTCGAGGTGTAACTGATGAGGCTAGTGTATATAAAAGGAGAGATGCAGTGACTGTGTAAGGTCGGTTGTTCTAACTAAAAAAATGAGATGAACTGTAAGAAGGGTAAAATTACAGTATGCAGAGCATGAGATAAAACTTAGAGATGAGTAACAGTCACTGAATAGACAGAAGCAAGAGAAGAATAGCATAATAGCATGAAGCAGAGTAGAATTGCAGAACAATTTTTTAACCAGGGAAGAACTGTAGAACAATGAAGAAGGGGTAAGAATTGAGATACCTGTATTTTTTGTTTGTCAATCATTTATTCATAATCAAGTAGGAAGGTTGGTGCTAGGGAGGATTGTGGTCCTCTGATATTCAAGTTGGTGCTTGAATATTGGAAGTTTTATCTTCCATCTAGTTGTGGCTAGAAAAACAGGGTCGCAGGGTGGTGCTCGAAAAAACACAAAGTTTTATGTATACAAGTTGGTGCTTGTATAAATCCAGTTGGTGCTGGAATATTTAGGGAGTTTGTGCTTCCTTCTAGTGGGTGGTAGAGAAACCAAAGAGTTGGTGCTCTCAACAAGTTGGAGCTTGTAAAACAGAGGTAGTAGCCTCACCTTGAGTTGGTGCTCGAACATAGATGATGTACAAAACTTAAAAGACTGCCTATCATTTCAAAGAAGAAGAGGTTTTCTCCCTTTACGGGTTTCCTCGTGAAAATCTTTCTTTGTGTATATCTTATGTGTGACTGATGCTCATTATTTATGTTGTCCATATGATGTATAATATTAATGGTCACTTGGTGAAATATTAAAAATGGTTTAATAGACTTAAAATTGTTTAAGCACAGTGACAATTGATTCACCCCCCCTCTCAGTTGTCTTAGTAATTTCAATAATTGGTATCAGAGCCAGTTCCTTTTATTCAAAGGTATATCTATAATCTTAAACATGACAAGTCGTGAAGGGACTTCAACCACTAAGCCTCCTCTATTTGATGGAACAAATTTTGTCTTCTGGAAGGTTAGAGTGAGAACATACTTAATGGCCTTAGGTGCTGACGTTTGGGACGTAGTAGAGACTGGATATACAAAGCCAGTTGTGCTAGCCTCTAAGGATGATAAGTTAGAGTTTATCTTTACTGCTAAGGGAATGAATGCTATCTTGAATGGACTTGTTGAAGCTGATTTTGTAAAGGTGATGCATCTTGAAGCTACTAAAGCTATGTGGGATAAACTTGTTAGCAACTATGAAGGAAATGAGAAAGCAAAAGATGTCAAACTTCAAACATATAGATTGAATTTTGAACAACTAAAGATGAATGAAGATGAAACAGTTAACAAGTATTTTTTAAGAGTTGAAGAACTTGTGAATGCCATGAAGGGTCTTGGTGAGAAGCTTGAAGAATCACTTTTGGTTCAGAAGATTTTAAGATGTTTGCTTGATAAATTTAATCCAAAAGTCTCTGCAATAGAAGAAATAAATGATCTTAAGACTCTTTCCATTGATCAACTCCTAGGAACACTAACTACATATGAAATGAGAATCAACAAAGATAAATCCATTACTAGAGAAGCATCTTTTAAAGTAGACAAGAATATTGATTTAGATTTAGATGATATTGAGGAAAAATTTGTGAGAAGGTTAAAGAAAGGATCGGGAAAATATCAAGGAAATATTCCCTTCAAATGCTTTAACTTTGGTAAGATAGGTCACTTTACATTTATGTGTCCCCACCAGAAAAAGGACCAGAACTCTGATGATGAAAATAAGTACAAATTCAAGAAATATAGTAAAAAGAAAAGTTTGTGTGCAAACAATGAAAACTCCTCAGAAGACATGGATAGAGATTCACCATGTGAAGACAAAGTGAATGATTTTATGCTTATGGATATGGGAGATATTGATGATGAGCACACAGGAGGTGAAATGGATGATGAAGAAGTTGTGGTGGATATGGAAGGTGAATTAATCAGTGTGTTGGAAGAGATTGACAGACTCAGATGTAAGAAGAGAAAAAAAAACCAGTTGTTGATGCAGTTTAAAATGAATGCTGAAAAACGTGATGAAAAATTTTCTCTACTAAAAGTGGAGTTAGAAGAGGCAAAGAAAATAGAAGACATATTGAAACAACAATTGTCAGAGAAGAAAGCGAGGTGTGAAGGCTTAGAATAAGAGATAGTAAAAACCAGAAAAGAAATGGAGAAGTTTAAGGAATTATATCACCAAAACCTGCCAAGTATTAAAGCCTTAGAAGATATAACTTCCATTCTAAATCAACAAAGGAATCCAAAGTTGAAATTTGGCTTGGGCTATGAACAAGGATCAAGTAGTGATCATCCAAGTAATATGGAACCCATCAAGTTTGTTAAATCTACAATCATTGACAACAACCATTCTGCAAAAGCAAAGAAAGAAAACCAGCCACCAAGAAGGAATGAAGGAAAAGGTACTAGAACTTATCAAAGAAACTATCATCATGAAAGAAATCGATCCACTCAGAGAAGACAGTCTTTTCCTAGGTACAAAAGTCTTTTCAATGGATATTTTTTTTTCTGTTCTAACTTTGGTCACAAAGATATAACTTGTTCTTTAAGATGTAGATATGAACAAACAAGTTATTCAAGGAACAATTATCTACCACAACAAAGATTGAGACAACTAAGAAACAAACATAATAATATTTATGAGCATAACAATCATTACAGTCTGTTATTCAGTGAACCAGAATGTTATGTCTATCATAACTATGGACACAAAGCCACAGATTGTCACTTAAGAAATTATAAGCCAGATTTGAAGTTTACTGCTGAAAATTTCAAGGTTTGGAAGAAGAAAGAAGATGACAAGTGTGGACTAGTGTTATCATCCCAAAAGCAAAATAATCCCTGTTATATTGACAGTGGATGTTCCAAACATATGACTCGAGACAAAAGAAAGTTTCTAACTCTAAGTGAAAACAAGTCAGGAAATGTAACTTTTGGAAACAATGCACCAGGAAAAATAAAAGGTAAAGGAATGGTAAGTCTGAGTAATGGAAAAGAAAAATCTCAAGATGTATTATTTTCATATTTTTTGAAACATAATATGCTTAGTGTCATTCAAGTCTGTGACTGAGGATGTGAAGTGGTTTTTACTTCAAAATATTGTAAGATAAATTTTGTGAATTAGGGACAGTTGGTTGCAAAAGGAATAAGAACAGAAAACAATGTCTATGTGTTAAAAGAAGAAAAAGAAGAATTCCACTTAAGAAAATATGATGAAAGTTGGCTATGGCATAGGAGACTTGGACACCTAAGTTTTGATCATATAATCAAGCTCAGAAATAGTGGGGCAGTAAAGGATCTTCCAAAGATTTCAAATCCATATGATTCTGTTTCTAAACCATGCCAGATAGGAAATCTTACTCAGACATAGTTCAAGTCTAAAACCTTTCCTTCAACAAAAAAACCTCTCCAGTTAGTAAATATGGATTTATGTGGACCATCAAGAAAAGAAGGTGTAGGAAAAGAAAACTATTTTATGTTGATTATTGATGATTATTCTAGACTAACATGGGTTTCCTTTCTGAAATAAAAATCTGAAGCATTTGAAAAATTCAAAGTGTTTAAGGCTCTGATTGAGAATCAAATAGGAAAAATATTGAAGGCAGTGAGGTCTGATAGAGGAGGAGAGTTTAGCTCATGGAAATTCAAAGAGTTCTATCATAAACATGGGATCAAAAGAGAGTACACAATCCCAAGAACTACACAACAAAATGGAGTTGTTGAGAGGTAGAATAGACCAGTACAACAAATGGAAAGATCAATGATGAATGAAAAAAATATTGCTCATACATATTGGGTGGAAGCAATACATACAATTTTTCATGTCCTGAACAAAGCTCATATCAAGCCACATAGTGACAAGACTCCTTATGAATTATGGTTTGGAATACCTGCTCCAATCAACATTTTAAAGTCTTTGGGAGTAAATGTTATTTCAAGAATAATGATGAAAATATTGGCAAATATGATGACAAGGCTGATGAAGGTATATTCTTAGGTTATGATACAAACAATAAAGGTTATAGATGTTACAATAAGAGGCTACATAAATTGGTTGATTGTATTGACATAAAAGTTGATGAAGAAATCCCGATAGAAAATGTAAGCGGTGTTGAACCAAGAACAAAATATATAATTGAAAACGAAGATGAACAGGTCCAAGGATCAGAAAGAGAAGAATCTGAATCAGAGGAAGATACGAATACTCCAACTGACACAAATCAGCAGAAAGAAGAAAAATCACCTCTCATAATTGTTAGAAAGAATCATCCTGAAAATCAAATAATTGGAGATATAAATAAAGGAGTTCAGACAAGAAGGAAATTGAATAAAGACTTAGAACAATCCCATGTTTCTTTTTTATCTATGGTTGAACCTAAAACTTTTGAGGAAGCCAACCAACATGATGATTGTATTAGATCTATGAATGAAGAGCTTGATCAGATTGAGAAGAACAATACTTGGGAGTTTGTTCCTAGACCTGAAGACAAGAATGTAATAGGTTCCAAATGGGTGCTCAAAAATAAAATGAATGAAAAATGATAAGTTGTTAGAAATAAAGCCAGATTGGTCTATAAAGGGTATGCACAAGTTGAAGGTCAGGATTTTGTTGAAACTTTTGCACCAGTGGCAAGATTGGAAGCTATCATAATTTTTCTTGCATATTCATGTCATAATAACTTTAAAGTGTATCAGATGGATGTTAAGTCAACATTTCTTAATGGGGATCTAGAGGAAGAAGTATATGTTTAGAAACCTAAAGGATTCTCATTGACATATAATCCTAACTATGTCTGCAAGATAAAGAAGAGTCTATATGGACTGAAAAAATCACCACGAGCTTGGTATTATAGACTGGACAAATTTTTACAGGACAAAGGATTCAAGAAAGGTATTGTTGACAACAATCTCTACATTAAATATGAAGGTGATAATTTACTAGTTGTTTTGGTTGTACTAATGAACCCTCTGTCTAGTGGTTTGCTAACTCTATGAAAATAGAGTTTGACATGTCCATGATAGGATAACTATCATACTTTCTTAGCTTACAAGTAAAACAGAGTTCTGCACGAATATTTACCTCTCAATAAAAATATTTGAAAGAGAAGTTGAAGAAATTTCAGATGGAAGATTATTCTCCTGTTAGCACACCTATGGTGGTTGGTTGCAAGCTCAGTAAAGATGATATTTCACCTAATGTTTATCAAAGAACATATCAGTCAATGATAGGAATTCTTATGTACATCACAACATCTCATCTTGATATAATGGAAGTTGTCGGAATGGTAGGTCGTTATCAGTCATCTCCTAAACAAAGTCATTTAGTAGCTATCAAAAGAATATTCAAATACTTAAAGGGTGCAATGACATATGGTTTGTGGTATCCCAGAAATCATAACTTTCAGTTAACTGCTTATTTAGATGTTGATTGGGAAAACTATGTTGATGAGAGAAAGAGCACTAGTGTAGGTGCATTCTTCCTGGGTGACTCGTTGGTAGCATGGATTAGTAAGAAACATTGATCTATTTCCTTATCAACTACAGAGGCAGAGTACATTGTTGTTGCTACTTGCTACACTCAAATTTTATGGATGATTCAAACTCTTGAAGATTTGAAGGTAAATTATACTGATCCGATTACAATTCACTGTGATAACACTACTGCCATTAGTGTCTCCAAGAATCCCATTCTTCATTACAAGACTAAGCATATCCCAATAAAATACCATTTTCTCAGAGAACAAGTTATAGACATAGTTGTTCAGCTGAATTATATTCCTTCCATAGAACAGATAGTTGATATCTTTACTAAATCGTTAGTACTGACCCCTTTTGGATATCTTCGTCAAAAGTTGGGGGTTATAACTTCCTTTGTCTAATATGTTCACCTGGTCAGGGGGAGTACTTATTGAATATCTGTTGTATTTCTAAGTTGCTCATAGTTGACAAGGGAGTATGTACTGTAACAACTCAGGGGGAGATTGTTTCTTCTTTGACATTGATGTCAAAGGGGGGAAAGTGTATAATACAGTGGTCCAAATGGATGTTCTTATGTTCTTCAAGTGGTTTCCATCAATGCCAAAGGGGGAGATTGTTGGCATGTTTTTGGACAGAGGCAGATTATGCGTATTTGTTTGTCATTGATGGAAATGGAAAGATCAACTGAGAAGAGGAATAATGATCATTGGATCCTTCAAAATCCCCGATGTCTGTTAGATCCTCTCAAAGTGGAAGGATAGATAAAGAGGGGCTAATAGGCTGAAATGTTGATTAGCAGAAATCCCGTCATTCGTCGTATTAAAACATGATTCTCGTCATCCGTCGGATTTTGTTAAATGGTAGGACACAATAAGCTACAAAGAGCTACATCGTAGAATAAATATGGACCGTTAGATCATCCAAAAATATCACAGTTGTTAATCATTCCAAAAGGGTCATGACCAAATATCTTCTTCAAGAATACCTATCAACCATCAGATCTAGTGGAGTTGCAAGGAGGATAAGCCTAGGAGTTAGTTAACACTCCAAAGTAGCGAAATGACATGAACCATTGAACGCAGAGTACAGATGGCAATAGGTTGGCATTTCACTGATGGAAAGGTCAAAGGAATGAGGCTCCTAACCTCTCAAACTCGTGATATATGAAATCTTGATATAATCTCAGCCATTGGATTGAAGACAAATCTGGGTAATCATATCTAGGAGGTAGATCGTGATAGACCACATCAGCAAAGACAGGTGTCAACTTACGACAGCAAGGACATGTGGCACGAGCATATAATGACAAGTGTCAACTTACGACAGCAAGGACATGTGGCACGAGCATATAATGACAAGTGTCAAATTGTTTCGACTTTTTAGTCCACTGGAAATCATAATTCTAAGTGACATGTGGCATCCACTCGGCTCTTGACACATCATTGAGTGACACAAGAATAATGTCACTTCATGAGTTCTTGTTTTGGGAGTTTTAGTTTCAAAGTCCCGAAGGCTCAAGTACTGGGGCGGAGGACAATCGTCCGATCACCATGGATTGTGGACCGTTGATCTGACTCCATTACGGAGTTTCAGATACTGGGAGTTGGAGGAGTCAAGACTCATCACCTTTGGATTACCAAAATGAGAACTGCGAAAACCCCTTTTAATGTAATATGTGGTCACCGTCCGTGATCATATGAGAGAGTGGAGCTAGCAGAGCTAAGCTCTTTTTTAGTGATTGCAACTTGGAGTGTCGAGACCCTTCGACAAAGGATTTCCAAAATGCGAAATACGAAAAGCATTCTGATTAGGCCCATGGCCATAGCCAGTGAGAATATGGAGTAGGTGTGAGATCCATCATTGGTAATCCAATGGTGCAGGTTAATCAAGAATATGATCGAAGGGTCATTCTTTATTTTCATCATTAATAAGCTCAGTTATGATTCAATTAGAAAATCAAATCATGGTTTTTGATCGGTTGAGATTCAGTTGCTGAGACATTTTTGTCTTTGCCCAAGGAGATTCGAGGTGTAACTGATGAGTTTAGTGTATATAAAAGGAGATATGCAGCGACTATGTAAGGTCAGTTGTTCTAACCAGAAAAATGAGATGAATTGTAAGAAGGGTAAAATTATAGCATGCAGAGCATGAGATAAAACTCAGAGATGAGTAACAGTCATTGAATAAATAGAAGCAAGAGTAGAAAAACATAATAGCATGAAGCAGAGAAGAATTACAAAATAGTTTTTTAACCAGAGAAGATTTGCAGAACAATGAAGAAGGGGTAAGAATTGAGATGCATGTATTCTTTGTTTGTCAATCATTTATTCATAATCAGGGAGGAAGGGTGGTGGTAGGGAGGACTGTGGTTGTATGATATTCAAGTTGGTGCTTGAATATTGGAATCTGTATCTTCCATATAGTTGTGGCCAGAAAAAAAGGGTGACAGGGTGGTGATCGGGAAAACACAGAGTTTTCTGTATACAAGTTGGTGCTTGTATAAATCGAGTTGGTGATGGAATATTTAGGGAGTTGGTGCTTCCTTCTAGTGGGTGCTAGAGAAACCAAAGAGTTGGTTCTCTCAACAAGTTGGAGCTTGTAAAAAAGAGGTAGTAGCCTCACTTTGAGTTGGTGCTCAAACATAGATGATGTAC